>JAMLFT010012526.1:0-10365 GCA_026544285.1 Pachyrhizus erosus
CGCTAGAAGGAGGGCTTGAACCTCCGACCTTGTGGTTAACAGCCACACGCTCTAACCAACTGAGCTATTCCAGCTTCTACAATTATAATTAGCAAATTAAAATTATATTAATTTATTTTGTTTTTCTGTCTATCTATTTTAATCCAACGATAAATAAAACATTGTTTCATAAATACTTAAAGCAAATTTTATCGCTCAATATGTTGATTTGAGTGATACTAAATTAAAATTTTTAGAATAAATAAACATCATAAATTAACTAATTTGTTTAACGAAAATTAACCATTAATAAAATTTTAGATAAATAAATAATCAAAGAAAACATTTAAAAACCAAAACCAATATTTACTTATTTTTTTTAAAATTTAAGACATATTTAACTCAGTTATGTGTATCCAAATTCCGATTGGGATAACGCCCATTATATCATCAGTGATGGCCTGGTAGGTGTGTTTGAGTTGTCTAGAGTTGTGTTCATGTGTCAGAGTGGTACTACTAATTATTATATTTGTTTTGGGTGTGTTTGAGTTGTTTGGAGTAGTGTTGTAGAATACTACTACTAATTTATTACTTTTCAATTTCTTAAATTTGTGGTGAGTGTGTTTGAGTTGTCTGGAGCTGTGGTAGGCTGGTACTACTAATTTATTATTTTCTATTTTTTCCTCTCTGTTTCTTTCATAATTATTATTTTAGAAAATAAATATTATTCTTTTTTATGTGTTACATATTTCTATCTTATTTATTTTCAAAATTATAAAATATAGAAGATCTTGGCCTGGTAAGGTAAAATAGTGCTACTGATTTATTAATTTTCACATACATAAATTTGTTATGTTACAAAATAGGATTTCTTGTAGAGTGTTTGGTTTTATATTTCTGATATAATCTTTTGTTGTTAATATAATTTTTGAAAATTAATAGTTATAGCTTGTCTTGGATGATGATAATAGATATTTTTTATATTATAAATATGATTTTTTTTTTTATTCTCAATGAGTTTTCATAAGCATTATTAATAATTAAAGAGATTTAATTTAATTGATTAAGTAGTGTGTATGAATTATTGTCAAATTTATGATATTTGATTTTAGTTCATATTAATTATAGATTTATTAGAAAAATGATAATATACTCTATACCAAAAGAAATGTTAGTGGTTTAAAAAATAAAAGTTAATGGAATGTCTTACTTTATGAGAGGTTTTTTAAAAAATACTAACAAATTAATAAAAAATTTAATTCATTATTGAAATATAGTTATTAATTAAATATGTATTAAATAAAATTATTAAATTTATTAATTTGACAATAATTATACTATAATAAAAATAATAAAATAAGTAAATAAATAAGTTACAATTTAATATATGATTAGATAATAAATAAATAATTTAGTAATTGAAAAATATTTTATTTTACAAACATTTATTTATTTATAAACTATAATTGATATCTAAATAATTAATTTATTAACTTTTAATTTAAAATTAATTAATAAATATCAATTGTATTTTAATTTAAAAATTGGTAATGCCATATTAAAACAAATATTAAAAATATAAAAATCAAAACTAAAACTTAATACATAATGGTGTTTTTATTTTTGTTTATAAAATGACCAATGTTGGTATGTCAATTCTACCCAAACTTTATTAGTACCTACAAAAATGTTTACAAATGGTTTAGATAAATACTCGTTCATTGAAGATTAGGTTGAGGTCGGATATTTAACTACAAATTCTAGTGGGGATTAATGCGGGTATGGTATTATAGAATCTTACCCTTCCCATGGCTACACCTATCATATATATATATATAGTAATTGAATTAAAATATCTTATATATATTTATAATTATATATTTTATTAATTATTAATTTAATTACTAGAATATAATATTAATTATTAAAGTTTAAGAATTAATTTTTGTAATTTATTGTTAGATTTAATTAATTTTAAGAATTAAAATATTGATGGTTAAGAATGATTAAGTTTTTAATATTTGGTTATGACTTATGTTTGAATGATTTCTCAAATAGAGACAAGTACTGTAATATTTTATTCAAGTCATATATTTACATATGAAGTTCTTGAAGAGATGCCTTATAAGCTATATTTTGCAAAACAAACCAGTATGTTCTTTTTATTACTCGGAAACTTTGATTAAAAATAATTGATTTGTCTCTTCTCAATATATATTTCAGGCTTTGATGGTTTTGTTATGGGGAATCAATCTATGTCATGGACAGATTTAAATTTAATATGAAGTAAACTTTTAGATTGTGCAAGTATTCATTGTAACAATAAATCTTAATAATTGTAAGCTTAAAGTAAACAAGTGTGTACAAGATGATCCACAAATTCTTATCTTTCATTTTAATTTTTGGACTGTTTTAGAGGAGCTTAAATTTGTTCTTTATCATTCGTATCACTATGATTGTATCTAACTTTTCCGGTATTTTTTTTAGCAGTGAATCACATTTTTGGAAGGAAAAATCCTCACTTTTGTGACTTTGCCCTCCTTCAAGTGTATTTCCATGCTAATTGATTGTTGACTTATAACTTACTGCTTGATTTGTTTGTGTGCAATTAGGAACTTTGGACTAGTTTAGCTTATGGGTTACTATACCCTTTTGGTTACATATATGTGAATATTTGAAGACTAAGCATGTTCTTCTTAATAAAGGTTTAACAATTGATGTTAATTACTTTCTTTTTCAATTATGAAATCTAAAATAGTGAAGTTATTTCATTACTGAAAATAAGTCATATTTATTTTCTTAGTTGCTTCTATTTTGTGTTTGCAAACCCATATATAATTCTTAGCTCCAAAATTGTTAATTAAATATTATTTTGTAGGTTAATTATGTGGCATTATCCATTATTTTCTTTTATGTTTTTAAAATTTGCATGTTTGATTAAAACTTTGTGCCTTGCATATTATTATAAAATATTCTTATTCATGATATCATTCCATTGCTGGAAATCAGAAAGGATTTAGAATTTCTTGAATTGTGATAATTCCTCTCATTCACAATACCCAATGGTTAAATTTTGTGCAAACAATTTTTAGCTTTCTAAGCATAATTTGTGATAGAATGTTAACTTTTTGTTTTTTGCAAGTTCGCTCATTTGTTTAGATTAATTATTCAAGATATTTTTCGTGGATATTTAGTTTTATATTTAAATTATTCAAGTGTGTTTGAAATGTTTAAGACAATGTAATTTACTTAGATGATTTATTTTTTATTTGCTCTGTAAATTTGTCATTGTAGAACTACAATTAAATTTTTAACTGGCCTAATTCAAGAATTACAATTTTCTTTAAAATTGAAAAAAAAATAGCTATTTAAATATTTAAAAATAGCTATCTAAATTATGAAATATTGATGAAGTCTAAATAATTGGCTTAATTCAAATAATTTTATAATTTTCTTAGTTAAAATAATTTTAAATGTCTATTTAAATTGGACTTTTAAATAGACTAGTGTAAGACAATATGTCCATTTTATATAAGTGAAATCTAAAAAAAGAAAAAAAATTGATGAAGAAAAAATTGGACCAAACAATAAAAAAATTGAATTGGCCCAATTTAGGTCTATATATGTGACAACTCATTTGACTTAATCCGTGTCCAACTCAAACCAAATCCAACTTAATCCAAAATACAAACATTTGGTAAGATATAGTTTCTGTTTTTTGTTGGTCAGTTTTTTGTGTATTGAGCCTTTCAAACCTGAATCTGCTCGAACTAGGCTCGTGCTTAAGCTTAATTGTGAATTTTATTAAAAATAAATGAACATAGGTAGTGGCTTACTCTAATAAGACTTGCAATAACATTGACCTCTAAAAGAGTTTGTTTAGCCATCTATTTTGTAGTTACATTTTGCATTAACTATCACAATAGGCCAAGGCCTATCAAATGCTTTCAACTTACATGACACAAATAATCAAAAGTTAATGTCCTAAAGAGATATATCCATTTTATTACATGTTTAAATAGGAGGACATAAAATTTTCTACACATACTTTCTCTTTACATAACAAGTTTTCTAGTTTAATGAACAATCCCAACTTTTAAAGTTTATGAAACCTATTTTACAAAAGTGTAACCCAAATTTCAATAGCATTACTATAAGGCTAAAATTCATTTTTTGTTCCCCTATTTTTTTAAATTTTTTATTTTTACTCCTCTATTTTAAAATAGAAACATTTTGTTTTTTTATTTTAAAATATTTGTGATTTTGATTCTTCTGTTCATTTGAGGATCTATTTAAAGATGTTGATTGTTAATTCTACATATGTTAACTGCTACGTGACATCGAATAAAACACATGCAACAAGTTGAATTGATATTATTATTATTTATAACTAATTTATAATGAGAATTTTTTAAACTTATTTTTTAAAACCTTAAATATGAATTTTTTAAATAAATTTTAAAAATTTTCAAAAATTCTCATTAAAAATAATTAATAATAATAATAATAATAAAAATAATAATACTAACTTAGTTCATTCTACGTGTTTTAATATGAGTCACATAATGGTCAATGTCTACAAAGTTAATAGTCAACGTTCTTAAATAAACAAAATATTAAAATCATCAATTTTTTAAAATAAAAGAACGAAATATCTTTATTTTAAAATAAAATTATAAAAATTGTAAATTTAAAAAAAACAAGAAATACATTTTAGTCTTACTGTAACATTCCCAGAACCAACATAAATTCATATTAAATTCAATTTTCACCCAGAACAACATATTTCATATGAATTCATATGTCCCAAGAGTTTACTTTTTAAATATAAAATTAACTT
This sequence comes from Pachyrhizus erosus, assembly GCA_026544285.1. Lineage (NCBI taxonomy): Eukaryota > Viridiplantae > Streptophyta > Magnoliopsida > Fabales > Fabaceae > Pachyrhizus > Pachyrhizus erosus. The sequence continues at coordinate 4,820 of JAMLFT010012526.1, forward strand.
CACCATACAATATGACAATATAAAACACAGTAATGAATTTCGTACATGTTAATTTTAAAATTTATCAAACAATTTGTATGCATTAATTTTTCAATACCAAATCATCAATCCAACATGCAACATGCAATCCACCAAATCTTATGAAGGGCAACCCATAACCAACATATATATGAATTCATTAGAGTGTTTGAAGCTTCCCTCGTCTTAGGATTTTGCAAAACAACCAACAAGTTATTAAAAAAAAAATTACCCACCATGAAAATCCCGAAAAAAGTTATTAAAAAAGAGGTAGAGAGTGGAGAAAGGTAGATAATAGAGATTGACCAATGGAAAATTGAAGAAACCCACACACCCTAGCTTGGGAGCTTCATAAATTAAAAGAAAAACCTTCAGAGAATGAGAGAGAAAGAGGGAGAGCTATAAAAAGACTCCAATTTCAAGGAGAAAATGAGAAGGGTTCAAGATTTTAACTCTTCTATTACAACGGTGTTTAATCTTAATTTATGGACCTAACTCAGTCTTTTAGCCAACCTATCTACTAGTGACCTTTAAACTAATACTCCTTTTAATTTTTCACATTCAATTTCAAATTTTGATTTTTCATTTTTTTAATTTCTATTTTTCATTATAAAAAACTATTTACTACTATTAAATTAATCTTATAATCTACTTGAATTATTTACTCTTTTCTCACTTAAATAAACATATACATGACATAAAATAAAATAAATATACATTTATACCATAAAACCAAATAAATCATTTTATAACTCATTTAAGTAAATTTTTCTACATAAATAAATTTAGTTACGTCTTGTTATTTATTTAATTCAAATTAAAATTAAAGTATACCAAAACAAGTCTTACAATTATGAGGAATAATTTTTTCAGCACCTCACCTTTTGCGTTGCTACTACTAAATCGTTCGTTTTGCATCTCAAGAAACCAAAAGGAAAAAGCTACTTAAGAGTGTCCAAGTTTGCTTTTAGCGACAAATAACCAAACACGTCAATAGCCTCTATTGAACTCAATTTTTTTAATTGCGCATTTGCATTGCATTGTGCCCTAAAATCTAATTCAAAAGGTTCTTCTTCACTTCTCAATCCTCAACGTTTGGAATGGAAGAAGATATGGACAAGCCAACAACAACACTCACGAAGATCGTATGTGGGCTCTTCAACAATCCTTCAACACTAACAACTACGAAAAAATTATCACTGAGAGAGAAGCAAAAAAAAATAAAATAAATATTAATAGTAACTTTTATCTATCATTACGTTAAGAACACGTATTTTAAATATATTTGTAGTTAAAAATTGATAGAAAGTGTTGATACTGTTCACAATTTAATATAAATATGAAAAAAGGTCAAATTTTTTTTAAGTTTTTTGAGAAGTGAAGGATAAAATGCATTAGAATAATTTATTAAGAATAAAATTTATAAAATAAATTAAAAAAAAGTATAATTAAAGCTTAATTTTAATCCAATTAATTTTATTTAAAGTCTTGTCAACACTCCCTCAAACACATACTTATTTCTGTGCTCATTCCAGATTCATACCTGATGCACCCAAGTAGCCATTGATGCCACCACCACCAATGACCTCAGTATCGAGGCACCATTGCATGCGTCCAACAACCTCTAGTAACCAACCATTCACCTCTCATTGCATGTTTTTACTTTTGATCATTTTTCTTTTGATGTAATAAATTTTATTTTGTTTAATACATTATTTAATTCTAACTCATACCCATTGAGATTTTGTGATGTCCACTGTACGCACCAGCTTCTACCATTGGTCCTAAAGGTAATAGATTTTTTTTTTAATATTTTCTTTTAATAAATTTTACTTTGTCTAAAATATATTAATAAATAATAATTTTAATTATATTTTTAATCTCTAGCATCACAAAATATATTTTTATTTTTTTTTCTAAAATTTAATGAATTAAAAATATATTATTTTAAAAAAAAAAACTAAAAAAACTATTAAATTTCAATGATTAAAAATATAAATTTTATTTAAGAACTAAAAAAACAAACTTCTTAATGTAAGATAGTTAAAAACATAATTAACCTAAATAATAATACATTATTTTGGCTGTTTAGCCAAACATAACAGCTGAAGTCATAATCTAATTAGAGCAAGTCCATTGTTGTTTGGATAGTGACATATTAATCAACAAACACCCAATTAAGTTTAACAATGTCAAAATTTAATAAAACTAAGTAGATCTTTGTGAAGGTAATCCACAAATTATCTTTAAATAATTAATATTAATGATTAATAATAAGTCTAATAATTTAATTATTTGTTTATAATCAATGCCAGTATCAGCTGGACAACACTAGTAACGATTACTATGTCATAAGATTGGTGGAGAATATCATTCTTCAAAATAAAATTAGTATCCCCAAGACGGCATGTAAATAATATTGTTATATTTTACAAGATTAATTTATCATTTCAAAATTATAGACTAATATAAAGATAATATGTTTTTAACTCTTAAAGTATCTTAAATTTTAAATTTTTTCATTACTTTTAGGAAAATAATTTATGTAAGGATCCTGAAAATTTTAGCTCACACTTAGTCTACAAATTATTAGCAATCATGCATGTTAACTTTGTTTTTATTTTTATTTTTGAATTTTTATCTTAACTCCTTTTTTATTTGTGTTGATATTTGATATATATATATATATATATTATCACCTGAATCAATTTAAGCATCAACACTTATCGAACCTCCTTTTCCCAAAAATCAGTATTGAACTTTCTTTTTATATACATAGGATGTAACGAAATAAGTATTGTGCTTCTCATTTCTCATTTTGCTTGGTTATTGATTTTCTTATGGGGACCATGTCTGAATATCAATTTAACATCCTAAAAGCAAACCACGTAACATATACACAAAAAAGTATAAACATTATGTGCAACTATATAGTTAATATACAACTTCAAACACATCCACATCAACTATATAGGTACAAACTTGCACAATTTATTTCTACTTTTCCATGTTTCCATATATAATTTATATTTATATGTATAATTATTAATATTATTATTATTATATATTATCATAAATAGAATAAAATTACTCATTAACAAAATAGATACGAATCAAAATATAGTAGTTTAATAATTTCAATAATTTAGTCTAGATTTCAGTATAATATTCTTTGTACATTGTTTTATATATTCAATGAAAACTAGGACAATGATATTTTGGGCCATTCAAATGTAAGTTTTGATATGGTATCAGAGCTTGCATTCTAGGGTTATGTTTCTTTCTCTAAGATTCCAGTGTAGGATTGATTTCTCTACTCTTTTCTCTTGATAGAAATCTTGGTGTTGCTCTTGGTCTTCAAGGTTCTCTTTGTTGTCTCTTCTCCTTTGACCTTGTATTAGAACTTATTTTTTTTTTCTTCTTCTTGGTCTAATTTTGTTGCTTCTTTCTCGTCATGGTTGGTTCTAATTTTGAGTTTTGTATCAAATTTATTGGGAAATATTATTCTTTGTAGAAATTTCAATTCAATTTATTTATTACTAGAAAGGAATTATGGGATCATATTGATGGCATTGTACCAACTCCTACAAATCCTACACAACTACCTCAATGGAATGTTTAGGATGCTAGAGTAATGTCTTGGATCACTGCATCTTGTGATCAACAAATTGTTCTTCATCTTTGGCCCCATAAAATTACCAAGTCTATGTGAAAGTATTTAAAGAAGGTTTGCAACAAAACCAATTATGCTAGAAGATTTCAATTAGAGTGTGAGATTGCTAATTACACTCAAGACAAGTTGTCTATTTAGGACTATTATTCTAGTTTTCAAAATCTTTGGGCTTAATTTTCTAATATTGTGTGTGCTTTAGTTTTCCAAGGAGCCTCTCCCTATTATGTTGGAGATGCATGAGACCAACAAATATGATCAATTTTTTATGAAGTTATGTTCAGAATTTGAAAATGTGCATTCTAATCTCATGAGTCATGATCTTACTCCAACCATTGATACCGATTTTGCTTAATTGTTTCGTGAAGAACAATGCTTTTTTAGTAAATCTACTCTTCAATAAGACACTTTCTTTGCTCCCCAAATGGCTTGTGTTGTGCAAGAAAGAGGTAGTCGTAGGGATATGAGTAAGGTTCAATGTTTCAGTTGTAAAAACTATGGTCATATTGTTGCAAATTGTGAATTTTTTTTTGCAATTATTGCAAAAGCCAAGTCATATAATCAAAGAGTACTTTATTTGGCCTCCAAAATGTCAACCCATTGCTAGTCACCATGCAAACATGGCCACAACTACTCCAGCTTTCACTCCAAATCCTATACTTGTTGGTCTTACTCATGAAATGGTTCAATAGATGATTATTTCTACCTTTTTAGCTTTGGGGATTCAAGGTAATGATCTTTTACAAACTCAGTCTTGGCTTTTTAATTTTGCAACATCCAATCACATTACCAGTTCCAACAATTTTCTTAAAAACGTCCATCTATATAATGGTTCTGACAATATTCAGGTTGCTAATGGTACTTTTATTCCTATTTCTGCTATTGGAGATATTATCCCTGCATTCAACAATGTTCTTGTATCACATGGAGTGTCTCATAATCTTCTTTTTGTTGGTCAATTGGTAGAAAATCACTACGATGTACATTTTTCTCTTGCTGGTTGTTTTGTGTAGGATCAAGTGTTAGGGACAGTTTGAAGGGCCCTAAAGTTGGACGACTCTTTTCGCTGCATATGCCTCGTCATGTTGCTTTATCTTTTTCAGTTTCTAATAATAGTGAAGAGTGACATAAACACTTGGGACATCTTAATTAGACAATTTTATCTCACTTGTACAACTCTGGTTTATTAGGACAATCTACTCAGATTTCTTTGTCTCATTTGTTTTTACTATTCTACTTGTAAATTAGGAAAAAGTAAAATTCTTCCTTTTCCAATTTGGGTAGTCGTGCAACAAGGTGTTTTGAGGTTATACATAGTGATGTTTGGAGATTTCTCCTATTGTTTCTCATGCTCAATATAAATACTTTGTAAAATTCATTGATGACAATAACATATTTACATGGATTTATTTTCTTTAGTTCAAATCTAAACTACTTCAAGTGTTTAAAACATTTCTTGCCTATGTTGAAACTCAGTTTGCTTCTATTATTAAGGTTTTTCGGTTTGATTCTACTAGAGAATATATGTCTAATGAATTTCATGTAACATTCTATTTTTGATATAGTGCAATTATAAATTTATATTAGAAGAATTTACTTCTTTTCCTTTTTAATTTAGCCAAAATATGATATAGAATTTGATTTTTCTAAGAAAAATATTCTCTATTTAGTAGATGATATTTTTAAAAGAGAGAAAGAGAAAGATAGAGAGAAAAATTTTAGTTAGTCAAAATTAAATTAAATTAAATTTTAAAATAAAAATATAAACCAAATTTCTAAATAGAAAATAGATTTATAATATTTTAAATAAAATAAAAAATAAAGGAAGGGAAGAATAAAAAATTAGAAGTCAGAATAT
>JAMLFT010012527.1:0-10362 GCA_026544285.1 Pachyrhizus erosus
GTAATTGATATGTTGAAATCTATTCCTAGCATTACAATATATCAAGTATTTCTATTCAGATCTAATTCTTACACATACTTTCCCAGTCATATATAAGAATAAAAATAAAGAATCTATTGATTAGATAGAAGCCAACAATAAGAGTAAAACAGAAATACCAAGAATAAGTAAAGAAAAAGAATTAATATATAACCATCACTAAAATACAATTGAGTTCAAATAGATTACATTCAATTCTTGCAAGATAGGTTTTGTTCTCTCCAAGATTCCCAATTTCGTTTCCCTCTCTCATTTTTAAACTTTCTCCGTATTGACCTAAGTGACTTTTCGCTTGAGCTAGATATTTTCGCTTGAGCTAGATATTTTCGCTTAAGCGAAAATGTACAAAAAATTGAGAAAGGGTTATCTCGCTCAAGCGAGATATGTACCGCTCAAGCGAGATTCTCTGCTGAGAAACACTTGCTCTCTGGATCATTTTCGTGCGAGATACTTTTCGCTTGAGTGAGACTCCTTGGGCGAGACGATTTCGCTTGGGCGAGTTCTGCTTGAGCTCCTCTGGGTCATTCTCGCTCAAGCAAGAATATTTTTACTTGAACGAGATCCTTCTTAACTGTCTTCTTGCTTCAGAGCTCCCTAAAATTCATATAAAATTAAGATTAAATATCTCTTTGTTTCCAAACTCAAAACATGTATTTTAATAAAAGTAGTCTCAAATTAGGAAGTAATTGCTAATTTTCACAATAATAAAGCACAAAAGACACAAATTTTCTCACATAAATGTATTAAATAGTGACACTCATCAGTGAGGAAGAGGTAGAGAACCCATAGGAGTATCGTGATGAGGTCAGTTCTTAAGAGGTCTACTGGTGAGATCTTTTGACTTTTTCGACTCACACTTGGCGCGATGGACTTACACGATTGGAGGCTGGAAATTACTACTCTAAGTGTAGGTTTCCTTTTTGTGTGTATATTATTATCTTATATTTTTGTTACTTATACTTTTGTCTGTCTTGGGATGAGATGCATATTGTCTATAAACATTTTATGTTATTTTGTTATTCGACCATGTACAAATCTCTTTTATATATATAGAGGTACATTCATTAATTTTTTTTACATTTTTAATTCTTTATACATAAATATTTTTAAATTGTGAATTTATTTTATTCATCTGTATTTCTGTTAATGAAATTATTTTTCAATATTTGAATTCTTTTTGTTTCACGATAAAATATTTTTTTATTTTACACAATAACGTATAAAATTTTTAAATTTTTGACCAAATTTTATCATATTTCTTTAAATCTCAAATATTTTATGCAATTAAATGAAACAAAAATATTTTTAAATATGATAAAAAAAGAAAATTTAATATATATTTATATATTTGAATTTAGAATGTTACAATACACGTAAAAATATTCCTAAAAATACAATAAGATAAAAGACTTCAAAATGAATAGTAACATACAGTACCAATAATATATATTATATTGTTTATTGATTATAGCAAAAGTTTTCCGCAGCTATGAAATCCAATTGCTCAATCCTAATTCACAAATTGGGGATGGCCCAACTAATGTAGATACATAGCTTTCTAAATCCTCCGCCACCTTCCAAAAAGAGTACCACCCATGGATACTGGAACGATGGAAAATAATCCTAGACATTCTTAAAAATAAGTTACCCACTAAAAGGAATTATTAATGCATTTCATTTTCATGGTAAAAAGGCTTGCAAATGCTTAAGTTTTTGTTTTTTTAATGATTATTGAATATAGAATCTTAGGTTTCAATCTCACTATAGACATGTGAGCTCATGTAGGTCTAAGTTTCAAGTTTGTGATATTTTACTCACGAAGAATTGTCCAAAGAAAAATGTAAATGATATTCTGCTTCTGCTTGGTAAACTTGTTTTTGATATAGTATTTGTTCGATACCTGTTTTTTTAGATGAAATATTTTAATGGAATATCTTAATATGTGTAAGCTAAATGTCAGTAGTGTATCTTTAACGCTTAAATCAGTATATTCAGTATACAAATGCATGAAAAAGGATAGAGAGTACCTCAAATCTTACAAAGTCCATTTACGTTAGTCCTCCTTAATTAATTATTGCAGTGTTTCCTATGTAAGGTGCTCAGAAAATGCCCTTCTAACTAAATCCTGATAGAATCAATACCTTTAATAGAATATTGGCCATGATGTTTTGCTTAGCATCAATATTGTGGTCTATCTAGTATTTGAAGGTTCTTAATGATGATGTTTTAAGTCTAGAAGACGAATTTGGATGAAACATTTTATTGACTTATGAGTATTATTATATCTTTTTACTCTATTCTCCTATAAATTATTTTATTACCTTTTATAATAAGTATTGAATGAAAAGTAAATGTATTTAATGTCTTAAAAATACAAAATAATTTAAAATTTACTATAAAAAGTAATAGGAAGATTTGTACGAGAATAAAATAGGAAAATTTTAGAATTATTCTTGACTTATTGATCAATTGTGTCCAAAGTTTTCTAAAAAAAAGTTTGAAAAATGTTAAATAAATAACATTTTCAACATCACTTTGAAATAAAACATGGTTTTGACTTTTCTAAAAAAAAAAATACACCACTATTATAAGATGAAATTTAATAGATTTGGAGATGAAAGGTTTAAAACCTAAATTTACGGGATATTTGTTCCACTTTTTTAAAAATATATTTTTCTTATATTATTTTTAAATAATTTATATATCAAGATATTAATTATATTTTAATTTAAATAATATATATAAATTAATAAAATATATTAATCTTAAAAAATAATTAAGAAATTTAAAAAACATATTATATTTTTAGTAAATATATAATTTTAATCTTATTATTTAGTTATTTGACCATTATAATAATTTATTTGCATGCAAACATATACACACCCATATACCTATATGGGAACATTATCTATTGAGAGTGAGAGACTAGAGAAATTAATATTAATCATATAACCATTCATTGATTATCAACAGTGTTTAATTAGTTTTAATTATAATTATCTATTTGAATTATATGTTTGAAATTTAATTATTTTATATTTCATGCTCTCACTTATATATATATATATATAATATGATAACGAAAATCAACTTATGATCTCGTACATTTATCCTAATCTCCTAATTAAATTGATTCTATTGAATATTCTCACTCTAACTTGATAGACTCTACACACACGGTAAGGTTTAAGAAAATGTAATTACATTTTCAAACTGAAACTTAATTCCATTTTTGCAAAAAAAAAAAAAAAAGAGAAATTCAAACACAAATCCAATCAAAACAAATTTTCAGAAAAAAATGAATCGGGCAAGACAAATATCCACAAATTTGAATTGAATTGTCATACTAGGTGATTTGAAATATTAAGTTTTAAATAAAAAAAGATGATTCATTTTCTAAATACATGAATAATTTATAAAATATTTTTCATTGCCGATAGCTTTTAAAATCAAATTATTAAAACTTTATTTGTTTTTAAATGTATAAAACATTAAATAGTTTACCTGTTTTATCAATGAAAAAAATTCTGAACTTGATTATACAAATTTAATAGTTGATTTTTCATCACAAAACAAAGAAGAAAATTATTTGACAATCTATAATCACCATAAATATGCTTAGCAAGTTAAACACACGTTTTGTATTCGTCGTCTTGGTCCCTATTTGACAATAAAAGGCAAAATAAGCGGCATGTTGCATCATGGACTTTGGTCTTCAATTTCCACAAGCGTGTGCTGGTCAACTGCTCATAATAGACCAATTTAATTAATTTATGCATTCATCTAGTCTTCTGCGACATTTCAGATTTCACACTTCAAAATTCAAACTAAATTTCTTTAAAAAAAAAAAAAAGAAGTTCAAAGTAAATTGTTCCCGAGAGAGGGAGAAAAAAAAATCTTGAAGTCAATATTTATCTATTAACATATTAAATGAATGGCCGAGAGCTAATATACTATTCAAACTTTTTTTAAAGCACTCATTTCGTCTATATGCTTTGTTTTCAAAAGGAAATAAAAAGATATATCAAGCAACAAGAGGCTACAATTTTTTTTTTATCAGCATTAAATATTCATCAGCTTTATTGATAATAATTTTTTTTTATTTTTTTTAATTATATTTAATAAATTTTTTTAATAATTTTTTAGTTTAAATATTAATTTAATCTTTAAAATATCATATTTTTAATTTTATTTTTTAAATATTATTTTTTTTTAAATTTTAGTATTTACTGTAAAATAACAACATTATCTTGTAATAAATGTTTTTAAATTCTTATATGTAAAAATTCAGGTGTGATTATCTTGTTAAACTTCTTGATAATGTAATAAATCACTAAATTATTAAAACCCTTGTTATACATTATTTAAAGAATAATAGAGATTAAAATAAAAAATTACTAGATATTAGATATTAAAAAAAATTAAAAGATCAAAATAAAAAAATCTAAAAAATCAAAATCAAAAAGATACTATTTTTTAAATACTAAATATGCATAAAGTTCAAACTCAAAACTTTAGTTAAAGAGATTAATCTTAATTTCACTTAGACTCACGGCATACTGAATGACAAGAAGAAACATAATTAAACATGTTCTACCTTGCACATGTATGATATGTTATAACTTTTTTTGGTAAAGATCACAAATATCTTTTATAGAAGGCACATTTACATAAAATTTGATAAGATGTCTATGATTGATAGTTCTTTCTTAAGTATTTAATGCTACTACATATTTAAAATTTGAATTTGATACTACTAATTAAATTGTAATAATTATGTACTAATTAATTCATATATTTAATGATTTTAATTAGAAGTAGACATCCTTGTAAATTGATTCAATCTAATAAAAATTATAATTATTGAATTGAAAAACTAAAAAAAATAAAATTTATTTATTTATATTGTATTGAATTTGATTTTTTTGAAGATCAATTTAATTCAATTCAAATCAAATTTAATTTCTCATGTATTCAAGATTATTCAATTATTAGTTATATGTTATATATTCAAGAACTCGTATGAACAAAAAATGTATTATCTATTTTTTATTTGTTCTTTAAAATATTCTAGAATTATTTTTAACTTATAATTTAAATGAATTCATTGAACTACGTTATGAGTTTTATATGAAATTGATATTTGATGCTAAATAAATTTGTATATTTCCTTATTTATTTTAATATCAGTAGAGTTTTTTTAAAACAAAAACTAATACAATTCGAATCAAAATAAATTAGATTGAATTGAATACGATTTTAAAATCAAGATGATTAATTGATAAAAAAATTGAAGTAATTAAATTGAATGGTTTCCCCCTTAATATGCATCTAATCCAATTTATAAACACTCTTTATCAAAATCATCCATCTCTTTCGATGCTGTTGAACCTCAAAGATATGCCGCATATTTTTCTGTCTAAATTTTTATGCACGTGAGCCAACCAACATTGTACCGTAAGAAAATAAATATTCATGGCCGACGTGAATTTTGACCAAGAAAATGCTTTTCTTATAATATTCGGGGGTTGCTTAGTTTTTTTTAAAATTAATTAATTAATTAATTAAAAACTCTGCTAAAAAACTATTGATAACGTGAAATTTTTGTCAAACACGTGATTCAATTATTTATTTATTTATTTATGATTAGAGGAATAATAAGAATACACTTTTTTTATTATTTGGATGAAATTTGTTGAGAATTATTAAATTATAAGAATGATTCATTAAATACAAAATGAGACTCATAATTTCATGATTTTTAATTATTAATAGAGAATGTATTAATAAATAATGCGCTTGTTAACATTTTTCTTAAAATTACACATGATCCACGGGAACAACGCTGCTAGTTTTGGTACTAAAGTTTGGTTAGGACAACTATGGTTGACCTTCTTGGTGGTTAACTAATCAGATTTTGCTTCTTCGAACCATTTGAAAGTTGACACCTTGTTTGTGGTGAAATATATGGGTGAATTTGTATGTTTAAAACAAGGGGAAAGTGGAAAGTGAACTAAATAATTAAATGCCATGTCTGGGTCAAATGGTAGTTTGACATGATTATGGTGATAATTAGGGCAATGGGGTCAATTAGGAATGCACCCTTTTGTTCAATGGATGCTTGCCTTATGGCTTTGAGTAAAAACCATAAATTCTTTAATTATGATGAGGATAAAACTGATTGTGTATCAATATAATTTAGAATTTGCACATATTACAAGTTGGGTGGTTTGTGATTGCTTGCGTGCAATTGAAATTATAGCTTACAAGAAAAAGTGAAAATAACTAGGAGGAATAATTAGTGTTGAACACAATAATAAGATTTTTCTGTTTTATATATCTTAGCGTGTTCTTCAATTCAAGATGCAATTTAGGTTATATATAGTCATATAAACTCAAAACAAAAAAAAAATATTTGCACCCACTAATTTCATGCATAAAGTAGTGAGTGATTTTATAAAATTATGCACTAATCCACTAACTTCATGCACAAAGTAGTGAGTGATTTCCTAAAATTATGCACTTAATTTTAACTTCATATCTTAAAAAATAGGTCAACAACTGACCATCTTATTTGATTAAATTCAAAACAGAAACAAAAATTCTAATTGCCAACATTCCCCCCCTTAAACTAGATGCAAGAACATTTAGTTTAATTCTGATACTTCAATTATGCCCAACATATTGCGAAGTTTTGAGAATCACTCCAATTTGAGGGGCTTGGTCATGATATCAACAATTGGAATTTGTGAACTACAGTAATTTAACTTGATAATTCCATCTTTCACTAAGTCTCTTAAAAAATGAAATTTAATGTCAATGTGTTTGCTCCTCCCATGAAATATCGAATTCTTAGATAGTTGTCTGTGTATGCTAAAACATTTGTGTTTCTCCTTCCTTGTAGTAGATACCTAGTTCAGTTGTTCCTTTCAAGTACCTTAATATCTGTTTAGCTGTAAACCAATGAGATTTAGTAAGACTAGACATAAATCTGTTGATTAAGCTTACTCTATACATTAAATCTGGTTGAGTTGTAGTCAAATACATAAGACTGCCAACTACTTGTTTGAATATAGTTGCATTAACTTTGGTTCTTGCATCATCCTTTGATAGTCTTGTGCCTGAAACAATTAGATTTTTAATTGCATTACAGTTTTTCATACCAAACCGTGATAGCACTTCATGAGTATATTTCCTTTGACATATAAAAATTTCACTTGAACTTTGTATAATTTCAACTCCAAGAAAATATCTAAATCTTCCTAAATCAGTCATATCAAATTCTAACATCATAGATCTTCAAAACTCATCACACATACTTCAATCATTTCTAGTATATATCAAGTCATCTACATATAAACTCACAATTAAAATTTTACCTCCCTCATTTGATTTTGTAAACAGTGTTCACAAAGACATCTATCAAAGCCATTACGAACAAAATAGGCCTTTATTTTGTCGTACCAAGCTCTCGGTACTTGTTTAAGGCCATATAGTGCCTTCTTTAATTTGTACACTTTGTCTTCTTCACTCCTTTTCACAAAACTAGTGGGTTGCTGCACATAAATGTCTTCTTTAAGTTCACCATGAAGAAAGACACTCTTCATAACTAACTGAAAAGCATTCCAACCATATTGTGCTGCTATTACAAGTATTATGCGAATATTATCAAGCCTAGCAACTAAAGCAAATACTTCAGTGTAATCTAGTCCATATTGTTAAGCATACCCTTTTGCCACTAGCCTAGCTTTGAACTTGTCTATTTCTCCATTTTCTTTAAATTTGGTTTGAAGATCCATTTTACTTCAATTGGCTTCACTCCTCTTGGCAATCAGTCAGCTCCTAAGTCTTATTTTTCTTTATAGATTCTATCTCTTTCATCATTGCACCTCTCAACTTCTTTCTCTTGATAGCTTCCTCGAATGAAATTGGATCATCTTCAGTGACCATCATTACATTTAGGTCAACATCATTTGATAGACCTTCTCCTCTTTCATAATCAATCATCCAAACTAGCTCTCTCTGATTCCTTCTAACCCTCCCTTCAATTGGAGTCTCATAATTGATAGGAGGAGCACCAGTGCTTATGGAACTATCCACAACATTCCCTTCATTTTGTTCCTCGATTTCTCGATCATCATTATTATCCACAACATTCTCCTCATACTGTTCTTCGGTGTCACTAACATATTCTTCATCTTCTCCCTAATCAAGAACATCTTGCTGGTATTCTTCATTCTGCTTCCAATTACATCTTTTATGCTCTTCAAATATCACATCCTTGCTTATTAGTACTTTTTTGTTGACTGGATATTGTTGATCTGGTATGTGAACATGTGTTATGTATCAAAACACCCAAAAATAATCAACTGTTGGTTTCATTCCACTCCATGCCTCTTTAGGAGTTTTGTTTTGCACAACTGTTGTAGGACATCTATTAAGAATATGAACACACCATCTTGCAGCTTTGGGCCAAAATATCTTAGGGACTTGTCTTCCAATCAACATAGAACGTACCATATTCATGATTGTTCTATTTTTTATCTCAACAACTCCATTTTGTTGAGGTGTATATGTTGCTGTCAACTGTCTACTTATATCTTGACCTTGACAAAATTCTCCAAATTTGTTTGAAGTAAATTCACCACCTCTATTTGTTCTTAAACAAATAATGTTTACCCCAGCTTCCTTTTCAACCAACACTTTGAAACTTTTAAACAAGGAGAAAGTTTCTAATTTTTCATGCAAGAAGTAGACCTAAGTCTTACGTGAAAATCATCAATGAAACTCAGAATAAACCTCTCGTTGCTGCTTGAACTTGGTTTGATAGGTCCGCATATGTTTGCATGAACAAGTTGAAGTTTGTTGGATGCTCTCCATAGACTTTTTCTCGGCATAAAATTTTGATGTTGCTTTCCAGTCAAACAACACGTACAAAGGTCTCCTAGAGTAATGAGAGAGGGCAACCCATTTACCAGTTGCTTAGAGGAAAGTGTCCTTAAACCATTGTAGCTTAAATGACCAAGTCGATTGTGCAAAAGCTGAGAATCATGCTCTAGCTCCATCTAAAAACATGTAGAATTTATTAATACCATGGTAGCTGTCAGCACAAACATCCGATTGCCCTTCATGTTTACCTCCATAATTTGTCCTCTTTCAAGATGATAGACTTTACACTTCTCATTCTGAATCAAGATAGTCAAGCCTTTCTCTTAAAGTTGTCCTATGCTTAAGAGATTATTATTGAGTTCAAGAAAATAATACACATGTGAAATTACATGTGTAACTCCATTAACATTTAATCGAACACTTCTTTTTCCCATCACAACTATTTGAGTGTCATTGTCGAGCTTTACCGTATGTCTAAAGTTCTCATCCAACTTTGAGAACCACTCATGTGGTTACTGCACCCAGAGTCAAGAAACCATTCATTTTTCTTTCGTTGCTTAATATCAATATGAGCCATTAGCAAAAGTTCATCCTTTCGTTTCTCTTGCTCCATCATATCTTCCATCTCAGCATAATTTATTTTCTTCTCCCATGTAGGACACTCGTATTGAAAATGTCCAAGTTTGTGACATTTGAAGCATTCAATCTCAGCTTTGTTGAATGATTGTCTCCCTCTTCCTTTACCTCAGAGAGAACTTCTACCTCTTCCTTTTTCTCCCCTGTCTTCATTTGTAATTTGTAGCACTTGTTCTTTTTCTCCTTGACAAGTCATTCTTTGCTCATGAACCAAAAGACTGCTCTACAATTCGTCAATGATTATGGTGTCCAAGTTGTTGGATTCTTCAATCGAGCACACAACATAGTTAAATTTAGGAATCATTGACTGCAAGATTTTTGCAATAATGACATCCTCACGCATGCTCTAGCCACATGCCTTCATGCTTTTAGAAATTTTCAAAGTGCGAACAAGGTATGAATTAATTGTCTCTTAGTACTTCATCTGCTGCATTGCAAAATCTCTACACAAGGCTTGTAATTGTGCTCTCTTTACTTGAGTAGAACCTTGAAATTTTTGTTTCATAGAGTCCCAAATGTGTTTGGATGTATCATCATTGAGGATACTATCTAAAATTTCTCGGTCAATGGCTTGATAGAGATAATTCTTTATTTTTAGGTCCTTCAGTTGTTGTTCTTCCATTAATTTGGGTTCAACTTCTGATGTAGTGGCTGTTGTATTTCTCCCATGGATCATGCATCAACCTTTAAGATGCTTCAAATGATTCGAAGAAATGGATGAGAAAAGAGGTGGATCCGCCACTTCTTCCTAAGAAGAAGATAAGGAAAAGATGAAATCCGCCACAAGACTATAAA
>JAMLFT010012528.1:0-10362 GCA_026544285.1 Pachyrhizus erosus
AAAGCAAGTAAAATAAAAGAGAAAATAGAAATTTAGAATATTTATAAAAGAAAAATAATAATTATATGATATTATATAATTAATAAAAAGGAAAAGAAGAAAAGGTGGGGTGGGCTAGGTTCGAAAATAGAAGATGCAGAATGCCACCAAACCACGAGGCCACAAGTGATAACCAATCGCAAAGAAAATATATAGATCATTAAATGAAAAGGAAAAAGAATGAATAAGAGGAAATGGGAATGCCAAGACTCAAACTCAAGTCAAGGAAGAGAGGAGGCACGTTGCCAACTGAGTTGGAGGTTACTCGCATTAATGGGGAATGCGTTTATGTATATAAGGAGATATGTTTCTTTTGTGTGGGGAATAAAAGCACGAAAATGAAAAAAAAAAAAACACACAATGAGAGACTCAAGCCCAAGACCTAGCATATGCCATCTTCTTTGTAACACAAAAAGTTGTAGTTTTCATCATGTGACTCCTAATCCCATTTTTCTTCATTAAAATGAAGTCTCAACTAATGATTGTGTTCCTATATCAGGATTTTGGAGCTTGTAGTCTTTGGAATTTGTGTCATAATTGATGAAGATGTACTTCTCACTTTTGTCATCTAACTTGCTTCCTTTCTCATCTGGTATGTGCACATAAGCAGCGCTTACAAAGACTCTTAGATAAGAAATACTAGGCTTCCTTCCACTCAATGTTTCTTGTGGTGTTTTCCCCTATACATTTCTTGTTGGAGACTAATTGGAAAGGTAAACTACACAAGTCATTGCTTCTACCCAAAACTCCTTTGGTAGTCTCTTGCTCTTGAGTTTGCTCCATGCCACACCTAGGAATGTTCTATATTTCCTTTTTGCCACTCCATTTATTGGAGGGGATCTTAGCACTATTAAGGGTCATCGAATTCCATGATCCTCAAAATACTTTTAGAATTCATTTGATGTGAAATCTCCCCCATATCTCAAGACCAATTTTGGTCACTATGCTTTTGAATGTAGAGCTCCTAGCAACAATAGAGTTGCACAAATAATGAAAGAAGTGAAGATAGTAGATGGTATTTAGACACCAGTGCAAGCAATCATATGTGTGGAAAGCAAAGTTTGCCTAATCTTCTACTCTTCAATAAGGTGCCATCCAAGAGCTCTACTTTCACCATAGAAAATTATATTATCAATGTATCAAATATTAGTATAATATATCATACTATTATATATGGACCTTCAAAAGTCATTACTAACATTTTAGTTTTCATCACAGGTTGGTGATTATTGTGAATTTTATCAGTATGTTATCACACTTTTAAATTTTAGTGGTGTATAATCGATTTGAATGAAAAATTTATAACTACTATTCTTATAATATTAATATGATTAACATTTTCTATAAGAATTAATCTAATATACTAATATTAGTATTATTCTATGAGTATTACTAAATATTAATATTAGTATTAGTAATGGGAGATATTCTATACCAAGTACAACAAAAAAATGAGCTAGACTGCATCACAAGTTTACCCAACCCACCACAACATTAAATCCTTTCCGTCAACTGTTTTAAGTCAACACAGAAACACAAATATTATTATATCTGAATTTATATTTTTATGACTTAAGACTGATATATCCTCTCTCTCTATATATATATGAATTAGGATAGCTATCCAAAATAAGAGCATTTTTGTGGACTATTTTTTAACAAGAGTGTTTTTAGAAGATTTGTTTTTCATTGAGAAAATTTTTAACGATTTTTTTAAAAAATTATTATCTTTCAATCTATTATTTTCATCTTTATTTTTAAATTGAATTACAATATTCTTTTAATTAAAAAGACATTGCCAATATTTAAAATAACTTTATATTACAGTATAAATTGTTTACTATAATTTTAAAATATAATTTTATCTTTTAAAAACTATTTATTTATTAAAAATTCTAATTATAGTTTAATTTATAAGTTCAACATATTTATTGTTTTTAATTTTTAATTATATAAAATAAACATTTATTTTGTGCATTGCACAAGCTAAAATACTAGTTATATTTATAAACTATACTGACCTCATCTTAATTGTCTTGTATGTTGTTGGGTCTTGATTGAGTTGACTTTGGGTTTAAGTAAATAACTATCAAAATTTTGAAGCAGGTAAGGAAAAAGATAAATATGTTTCAACTTGTGTGAAAATCACCCTAAAGGGTGGTGGTTGATTGGGCTTTTGCCTTAAGAAAAGTTTTCCTTCCATCTCAAGAGACATTTATTTATGGTGTATTAAATTTTTAATAAAATATTTAATATTTTTAACAATTTAATGCAGTGTATTAAATATTTAATATAAAAGAACATTTAAAAATATAAAAACTGTTCCTTCCATCTTAAGAGAATTTAATATGCGGTATTAAATATTTAATAAAATATTTCATATTTTACTACATTTAATATGGTGTTAAATATTAACTAAATTTGTAACATTTAATAAGGTGTATTAAATATTTTATATTTTTATTATTTAATGTGGTTTACTAAACATTTAATATGTTCAATATTTAATGTCATGTATTAAATATTTATTTTTTTAACATTTAATGTTGTGTATTAAATATTTAATAAAAAGAAAATTTTAAAATATAAAAAATTATTTAATATTTTTAAATTAATAGAAAATATTTAATATGGTGTATTAAATATTTCATAATTTATATCATTAAATAGTCGTTGACAGGATTCAAAACTTAAAAATGCCTTCAAAACTTGATTTGAACAAAAAGGTTTACTGTAAACAATTGGACCATTTGTTGCTAGAGAAACATCATTATCTTTTACTCACCAGGCTCACTCGATCAAACTTGGCCTTAAGTTTTGCGATTACTTTGAACCATTATTGACAATGAAATTGATATCCGTTACATGATCAAATCTTTCACATTTTTTATTAGGACAATGACTGGCTTTAAATGAATATCAATGTGATAACAAAAGACTTTTATTAAATATTAATTAAATATCAACATGTCATTATTTGGTTGAAGCATTTCATGACAAAAGTTGTACATTTTCTTTTTAGTGAATGAAGTGTATTAAATGAGGTTAAGGGGCATTTAAATCAGCATTTATTGGACTAAATTTGTTCAGAGGATCTGCCTTCCTTTTAGTGCTGCATTTATCGTCTGATTTATTTCAACATTTAATATTCCTTTTCTAAGAAAATTAAATAAATCCAATCTCAGATTAAATATTTATTTATTTATAAGGCAGAAGGGTTAATCTTTAAACCCAAGCAACATCAGGATATATAAATTCACTGTTCAGGAAGGAGCATGTGCTGAGAGGTACAGAATTTGGATTCAGAGTGTGTAGGTGCTTCACTCAGCCACAGAAACATGCGATCAGAGAATCAACCGTGGTCGCCACTCCTGCGTAACGAACTTATTGAGGAAATCTTGTCATGGCTTCCAGTGAAATCTCTGATCCAATTCAAGTGCGTGTGCAAGGGATGGAACTCTTTGATGTCTGATCCTTCTTTCATCAAACTGCACCTCTGCAGATCTGCTGAAAAGGATCACTTAGACCACCTCCGATTGATAACGAATGTTTACTTCAGATCTATCCCTCAAATCTACAAGGAATCGTACACTATAAGTTCCTTATTCCATTCCCTAGAAGTTGCAGGATCCATATTTAATTCCCAAGACATTAGGGATACTTTCAGAATTTGTAGCAGAAAAAAGGACGAGTACCTTCTGGTCGGTTCATGTAATGGGTTGCACTGTGGGGTTAGTGAAAGATCAGAAGGATAACATGTTCGTTTTTGGAACAAGGCCACAAGGGAAATATCCAGCAAATCACCAACGCTATGTTTTTCCCCGGGCAGCAGCTGTGGTAGAACAAAGTTTGGGTTTGGCTATGATCCTTCAAGTGACAATTACAAGGTGGTAGCAATGGCATTGACTCAGCCGTCACGTGATAAGTCAGTAGAAACAAAAATGAAAATTTACAGCATGGGTGACAGTTGTTGGAGAAACCTTGAAGGTTTTCCTACTCTTCGCTGTTTACCTGAAGTTGGTGGAGTGTATCTGAGTGGAACCCTTAATTGGGTTGTTATGGCAAGAGATGCTACTAAAATTGAAATGGTAATTATTTCTATTGACCTGGAGAAGGAGATTTGCAGATCATTGTTTCTTCCTGATAAATTTCGCTTTGTTAATAGAAATATTGGAGTTTTTAGGGACTCACTGTGCGTTTGGCAACATTACCACCGCACCCAGCTGGTCATATGGCAAATGAGGGTGTTTGGAGATGACAAGTCTTGGATTCAACTAATAAATTTTAGTTACATCCGTCTTCAAATTGCCCCTTACGAATTTCAACCAACGTTTTTTCCTTTGTGCTTGTCTAAGAATGAGGACATATTAATGCTGTTATTCACTGGAACTGATGTTGAATATCGAATGATTCTGTATAACAAGAATGATGGTAAGTTAAAAAAATTTGGTATTCCAGCACGTGGCTTAAGAACTTTGATGGGCCTCAACCACAAGATTTTCACCGAAAGCTTGGTCATGCCTTATTGAAATCAAGGTCGAATCTGCTGCTGTTTACTATTTTCTTTACCAGAAATTATGATTTTATGATAGTTAAACCACTTGTGTTGGGTTAAATTAATTACTTTTCTTGCTGCCATATTGACTTAATTTTTATATTATTTTCTATTGCTTATGGTTGATCTATTGATTGGATGAAGATGTTTTGATTTTAAATATATTATAGATGACTTTTCGAATTTCCAAAGTGCTAATTCATCTTAAGATTTAAAACAGGAATGTTGATTTACTTCACGAATACCTTTCTGGTAATTGAGGAAAAGTAAAGATGTGTGTTTGATCACCCTATTTAGTTGTCATAATCTAATTTGTCTTTTGAATTATTGATAATCTCATAGGATTTGTCAGAAGTTTAACTATTTGCCACTTAATTATGTGATATCTCATTCATATCACGTATTAACATATATATTCTTTTCTTGGCCTGTTATTTACTACTGGAAATGTAACATTCGGTAACAATTTTATCAACAGTATATAAAGAAATACTGTGGATATTAATTAAATATCATTTGTTAACATTTATACAATAAAGTGTTACTGTTCCTTGCTTCTCTTTTGTTTTCACTACCAATGAGATCGATAATTAAGTTTAAGCTAATAACTATGTGTTAGGAGTGATATTTCTTTCCTAGATAAAATTAAATTTAAATTTATTTTATACGAAAATTTAACAAAAGAAGTAATAAAACCACTGCATGTAATTTGAAGAATTCACCAGTTTCTGTCTTTCTTCGACATGCTTTCTTTACCTCTCTCCCTCTAAATGTGAGTTTAATCTGTGCATCAATACATCTAAATCTTTTGTGCTTTTTTTACTATGAGTTTTGCTTTGGGCAGTTTCAACCTAGAATCACAGGTCTTATATTTTTTTTATATGTCAGTTTCCATTTCGCATTAGCATTTGCTCTAAGTAATCTTGTTTGTGATTCATTCTCAGTCATTCACCTCTTTCATTACTTAGTAAGCTTTGGTCACAATCTGTCTTGATTATGATTTTGAATCATAATTACAGGATTTTACTGAAATGAAGTTAGATCATTCTATGAATCCTTGGTCATTTCACATTTTGTTGATTCGTAATTCTACAATTTTATTGATTCATGATGCTACAATTTAATAATTTTCTCAATGTTCTCATTGTTTTTGTCTTGCATCAGCTTGCTATATTTCATTACTTGCTTTCCAACTTTCTCACTCTTTCTATTAACATCAAGATTTAACTCTTTTTTTTTGCAGGTACAAAGATAGAACAATAATGCTAGAAGATGCTATAGTATTTAAGATATTAGTTCTTTAAATGTAATTCATATATCATGATTGAGAAATATATACTGATGTTTCGTTGTGACTGTAACATTTATTAGCACTATGGCTAATATGTTTCTGCCATAATTGCTTCTCTTTGTTTAATTTAGTAGTCAATTTACTATTGACTCATTTGTTACATTGGGTCATATTCTTAATTTGGGGTGTGACTTTTTTACGTCTTCTTGGCAGGTATATATGATGTGTCTCTCTTTCTTTCTAATTTTTTCACAAATAAAAAACCAAAAATTTTGCAAAATTTTTCTTGAATTTGTGATCTAATTTTTGTAGCAAATTAAATATCTACTAGTCTTGTCTTTGTATTAGGGATACATATGTTCCATGTCTTGTTTATTGAGAGGTTCTACTTATGTGCTGCCTGCTATTGTTACGAACTGGTTCCCTGCTTCCTACTGTCACTATGTATTATCTGTTTGTATTAGTGTATAAAAAATGCTCACATACCTCTTTGCTCTTTCATGATATTGATGTAGATACTCATTACAAAAATTACAGCATGGCTCTTAGAAAATCTATCGAAACTTGGTCCAGTTCTCAGACTTTTTTGTTTTGTTTGTGTACGCACCTTTTGCATATTATTTTGTATTTTATAAATTAAACTTATCTGCTATTGGCAAGTCTCTTTGTCTTTCTCTATCACCATAAGAAGCTTAATAGGAATTGAGTAGGTAGTTAATTGGTCAAGATGCGTAAGAATTTTGAATGCTTTTGCGCCAGCTAATGCACAAGTCTATTGTAACCAGAAGCTTTTGGGAGAACTGTGTTGTATACCCAGAGATTGTCTTACTTATACAACTTAATCTCATGTATACTTATTTAACAGTCATGTTGTAGGAGATAACGAAGGGCTAACTTCTAAGTTTATTAATAGCAGTAAACTACATTCATATGCTACAGTTAAGCAATATTAGTTACTGAGAAATGTCTAGAATGTGTTAAAGATGCTAATAAAGCTAGCTAGATTAGTATTTTAACAATCTTACAGATTTCTGTTATAACTGAATCCCTTAGATGCAATGTGATCTTGTTGGTTGAGTGCAATCTAGAGCTTCTTATAGGTTGTTTCTAAAACTGATCCATGACACAATATCAATTAAGCCGAAATTCTCTAAACACTTTCCAGGTGGTTATATATAAAGGTATTTTTAGGTTATTTAATTTTCTATTAACATATCAAATGTTTTCTATTTAAATTTCCTTATCTCATTATATGCTAGTTATTCAATTATCTTTTTATATTAGAGCACTGCTATTCAATATATTGAAAAGACTAGAAATCATATGACAGAAGTAAAGATAAATGCAATTATACACTAGCAACTTTTATAAAAGCATGCTGAATGAATTGAATTCAAGAATACTCAAGTCTATATATATGAAATTTTCTAATAAATCCATTTGCTAAAATTATGTAAATAATAATTTCAAGTATCTTAAATATTGATCTAATTATCTACGTATCTTCTTGCAGAGTGCTAAGTTTAACATATTTCTCTATCTCCATATGTGTATTTTTAGTAGTTTCTAGTGCATAGTTCCAATATGTGATTGTAGACATTGTTAATGGAAGATTTCTCTTTAAATTTCCAATTTCAATTTTTATTTTGTCCTTTAGGTGACAGTCTGATCTATGTTGATAAAAGTTATGTTGATGCTGAAATACTTTTTTGACAATTTGCAATCTTTCACCCTTCTACGATAGGAAGTGACCTATGCAAATTGGAGCTTAATAAAATAATTATATGTTTCTGTAATTCTGGTGAAAAATTAAATAATATACAATATATTTTAAAAACATATTTAAGATTATAATCATTTACTAAATTTAATTTTCAAATAAAAATATAATATATGTATAAACACACATATATATTATATATGAAATGAATCTAGTGATAACACTTGCTAATGTGAGAATAAGAGAACAACTAATAATAAATACCAAATTATGATTAAAAATAATAGACTATCAAAATTAAAATCCTTAAAAGTTCAAATCAATATTTCATGTAATCATCAAATCTCTAAAATATTTACAAAATTAAATTGAATTTATAAAAGATATCGATTATTGTGTCCAAAAATATTTCAATTATCACGTAATTTTTTTACCCATCTCCATTATTACCATGACCTCTATTGCCACCATCATCATGACCACCGTCATTGTCATCATATGACCTTTGTCGATGGTGGTAACATTCATGGCAGTGGTGGCGTTGGTAACAATCATGACTTATGACAATAGTGGTGATGGTAATCATGGTGGTGGTGTCACCAATGGCAATCATGATAACAACGAAAATCAATGCAGTGGATGAGATGATTACTATAATGACAATAACAATGACCATAGTGACGATGATCATGGTTAATTGAGATATTTTAGAACATGATAATTATAATTTTTTAAATATTTGATTTTATTAAAAATCTTTTAAAGATTTAATGGTTTAATTTTAATCTGAGTTTTTAAATATTTTAATCTCAATTGTGTATTATTTTTTTTATTTTGATCTTATAGTTATTATTAGTTGTTCTCATATTTTTATGTAAACTAATATTCTCACTATAGTCATTTCCTATGTGTAGATTCTTTAACTAGGTAAATTTAAGTTTGAATATGCTTCTTGTTTTAAAACCTTGCCATTTCATGTGGAGGTTAATAACTGTTGGGATAAGCAAATTTAATCGTTTTAAACCTAAGAGCCTACTTTATTGTTGTTAACACATGTAAGCTAATTTCTGATTGCATTAAATGTTATTTTTTGAACTTTGCAAAAGTAAGCTTATTATTGTAAGTCTTTACATAGAGACAGTATTTATAACAATAATTTAACATTTAGTTCCTCTAACATAATCTAAGACTATATATATCTTGTTAACCGAGATTTTATATAATTTGATAAAGTATTGTTTAAGCATGTGTTTTTGATTAGAAGTTTGAGCACATAGACAGACTAATAATAAGTTCATAATGTACGTATGAGTAAATTAAACTCTCAAGTGTGAGTAAACATTATTTGTTTCAATAACGATCTAAATTTAGAAACTCAGCTTTTAATGTCTCATTCTTCATTGATACAAAGACCTACTGAAAATAAAATTTCAAATACACAATTAAGAGAATAAATAAATTCAAATGAAATAAGAAATTTAAAATATGTTTAATTTGTCCATTATTTATAGTAGTTGAATTTGAGCTTTACATTAGCTAAATCACATTTAATGAGATTGAAGTTCTTCTTTGTGTAGTAAACTCCCTATGAAGAATGTAAAAAAAAAAAAAAAAAAAAAAACCTTTCAAGAAGAAACATTTGCGATTAAAAACAATGAAAATGTAGATGAACCATGAGAGAAGATGAAAGCATCTTGGACTAGTTTTTGCATATCTATCAATAGTTATGTTTAAGAATGATGTGAATAATTTAACAAAAAATGAAAATATACATATGTGTGTGTGTGCCCAAATCAAATTTAAGAGTGTAGACCAATACATTTTCAATAGAGAAAACTACAATAATACCTTCTGAAGTTTTTAAAAATTACACGAACATCCCTATTTTTTTTCACCATTATAGTAACCTCCCTTGTAGGGAGTGTTAGTGTAATATATAAGGGATGTCAGTATAATATTTTTTAAACATTAAGGGAGGTGTGTATAATATATAAGGAAGTCTAAGTGTAATATTTTTAAACATCATAAGGAACTACTGTAAGAATAATAAAAAGAATAGTGTTAAGTATAATTTGTATACAATATAAAAGATGTTACAATAATTTACTCTTTTTAAAATAAAATTAATATTAGTTCCATGATATAAAAGATACCCTAACTGTAAGGTGAAAACACAAGCATAAATGAACAAATTTATATGTATTATCTTGTACTTTCATCATGTTGTAACTTTCCCAACTAAAGTGAATAAATAATCCTAGTATTTGAAAGACAAATATGTTATTTTCAATATCAAGATAGTGAAAATAGTTTAAATAAAATATTGAAATATTATTACATGTTTTTAATAAGGTCTTTTATTAGGTTACAAAGGATTTAGCAATAGACTTTATATTGAAGCAATTCAGTTATGGTTTTAAAGAATTACAAAGTTAAAAATTGAGGAACTTGCAATTGTTATTAAAATTATTTATGTGACCCAAAAGAAGTATTGAAAGCTAAATATTGACATAGAAGTTCTATAGCCTATACATGAAATTTAATATATTATAGATTAATATTTGCTTCATGTGATGACCACATAACCTTCAATAGTTAGAATAATACTTACCATTTTACTACATTTGTTACATTAATACTACAAAATGTGACAACAATAACTTCTCATAAAATTATTATTATTATTATTATTATTCTTCTTATTATTATTATTATTATTATTATTATTATTATTATTATTATTATTATTATTATTAT
>JAMLFT010012529.1:0-10338 GCA_026544285.1 Pachyrhizus erosus
ATTTGAATAATAATTATTAAATTTTTAATATTTTAATTAATAATATAATTTAAATTTATGTTCCAAAATTAATCTATATATATAAAGATAATATACCGATTAAAAAAATTATAATACATATATTTTTATATGTATATATTATATAAATTAATATATTAGTAAGTACTATCTTTATCCTTAAATATGAGATTTTTTAATTAATTATTATTTTTTAAATGAATTAATTTAATTAATAATATTAAATTTATAATAAATTAAATTAATTTTTAAAAATTATTCTTCAATTTATTGAGATTCATTATTTCACTCTTTCTCTTAATTGTGATATGTATTTTCTTTAATTCTTATAAGAGAAAGAATAAATTTACCTCATTAACATATTATATTTATTATAAAATAATTAAAATTATATTAATAAAAATAATTAATATAAGAAATAATTTTAAAAAAATATTATAAAAAGAGATAACTAAATTTTAAAAAAAATATTAGAAATAAATATAGTATTATATTTATTATGTATATTACATATAAACTTTATATATTTTTCATATTAATATTATGATATATTTTATATAATAGGTTGAATATTAAAAGAGATTAAATTACTTTAAAAATTTAGAGAAATGAAGAGGCACTGATAAGAATTTACCTTCCTTTAACGTGCCACCACTTAAGATAACACGGAAACGACTCAATAAAAGTCCATTGACTTGGATCAAAACAAATAAAAAAAAGTCACTGAGAAATGTGAATTGTGTTGTTTCAGAAAAAAAAAAAAAAAAAGAAGAAATGTGAAATGTGACATTGTCAAATCAAACTGATTAAAGCATGACCAAAAGCATGCCAAAATTCTAGGGAGGACTTAAAATTTTCCACATATTCTCTGTATCACTGTGTCTTTTTCCTCTTATTCACATGTTGTAAGTTTTTCCATCGTACTAAAAGACATCTTCTCCGCTTCTTGCCATGTTTTTATGATGACTTTTCCATCTTCACCCGTACCTTGGTTCAAGTGATGCTTCCATGGGGAGGAGAACAAATTATAGCCCAATACCTTCGCCTCTTCACTCACCAGTCCAACTGTCCCTTCCGTGGGTTCCTTCCCTCGTTGATGGAGGTCACATGCACCTAAACCTTGTACCTATCATTATAATTATCATAGTTGGCACAACTTGCACAATTATGTTTCTCATCACCTTCTTCAAAATCCTTAGGTACTATCATCCAAGTAGATACAACGTTAGCAGAAGTAATCCACCAATATTATTTGACATTCGTGGAGATTTTCCCTTTTCTGATGATGAGGAGCGGGAACAAGCCATTAGGCACCCCATATGGTCCATCCCCACAGAGGGTCTCCAACAATCAATCATTGACTCTATCACAGTATGCAAATACAGAAAAGATGAAGGGTTGATTAAAGAAACCGAGTGTCTTGTTTGCCTTGGTGAGTTTCAACAAGAAGAGAGTCTCAGAGTATTGCCTAAGTGTAACCACGCTTTTCACATGCCTTGCATTGATACTTGGTTGAGATCAAATAAAAGTTGTCCCTTGTGCCGTGCCCCCTGTGTCCTTGATGCTGCCAGTGTTGGTGGCGGCACTGAGTCTGACTCAAGTGTTTCTGATTGGAACCAAGACATAGAAGAAAGTAATAATGGTGGAGAAGAAGATTCTAGTGAAGAAGCGAGGGATGATGGAAATAATGGAATTGATCAAGTTCTGCCCGAATGTGGTGATATGTGTAGCCATTCTTCAATTGTAATTGATTCTGCTTCTGATGTTAGTGAACAATAATTTGATGGTGAAATTGAACTCAAAATGAAGAGGTCGGTCTCAGTGGATTCATCTTTTGCTTCAATGGTATTCAGTGATGTGTCGGATTTAAATTTGGATATAGAAAGCTTAGACACCGACACAAATTTGGTGGTTGAAAAGAAGGTTTCAATTTCAAGTAACAAGGATGCTGCTATTGCTGAGGGTAGCGAAAGTTCAACCGATTACAAACTGGCTTCAATTGGGTACGCACTGCACGAGAGGCATTTCTCATTGAGGTTTGCTCACATAACACAAAGTTCTTATTTTGCAGACCTAGCAGGAGCCAGAGTTTTAAGTCTTCCAATGTGAACTAAGCATTGCCTGCCATTGAGGATATATTCACCTGGCAAAGACAAGTAAAAATTCAAGGACTGATGATTGAGACTCGGCAGATTGTTGGGAAGATGATTCTTCTGTGAGAATTTATCTAAGTTTTCAAGTCAAGGTATATGGATAAGTAAATGATTATATGTAAGAAGCATTGTTCTATACTCTCTCTTCCCGTATTTATTAGGCGTGTGTTTCAGTATGTTTAATTTTGACCGAAAAAACAATATGCTTAATAGTTTCAACCCACTCTACTCCATGATCCACTGGCTAGCTATTCTCATCCGTCAAACACATACATGTAAAGATGACCACCATAAGCAAATATTCACATGAAAAATTTTCAACACTATGTCGAACTAAATCTGTTTTTGTTTTTGTTTTTTGAGATCGATCCATATATGTTTTTAGAACTCAAATTACACGTACTTATTTACTATTTGTTTTCATGTTCCTTCAATTGAAAAATGATAAGGTCTTAGGATGAACATGACTAGCTATGAATCATGGTACCTTTTCAGTAATGGAGAGAAAATTATTGGTATGCATGATATATTTATTATTGGCTAAATTCTGAGAAATTGTAGTATAGTTTGAAATCATTACATGTTAATGATTCTGATCAATCTCCGCTTGACTATTCACTGGTGTAATTAAGTTGACCATAAATCCGAATTTGAACACCTATCCCGTACCCCAATTATACGTTCTTAGTCTTTTCTCACGCCCTTTGAGCTTTTCACGTCATTTTGATTTTATCATGTGAGAGGGACATTATATAAAGACTTTGAATAAGTAGAACTGTGATGTGACAATCCCATTTAAATTATTTATGTTTATGATTTAACTCTAAAAGTAAAAAAGTACAAAATAAAAATAAAGGTATATATTTGATTCAAATTAAAATTTGTCGTCAACTTCATGCACTAAATCGAAGGTAGATGCATCTGAAATTCGTAAAATTATGTTCAGAAAATTAAAATATGTCAAGAATCAATCCTCCAAAGTAATTAGTTGCTCCATTGCTTTACAGAGGTGTTTGGGAGGGAGGAGGCCTTAATGGTTTTGGAATTAGCTAGGTGTGATTTTGGAATTCAATCATAAGAAAATATTTGTTTTACCTCATTTTCTGTATTTATTGTTTTTTTATTTGTATTTATTGTTATAAAACTTTAAAAATATAAATAATTATTTTTTAATTTTTTTGGTCAACTTTTGTATTTTACATGCACTATGAGAGTGCTTATATTCTTCCCATACAACTTTTTCTCCAGGCGATTGCGACAGGTAAAATCTCTACCATACATGCTATAAATAGTGTCCATATATATATATTTTTTTATCCATAGAAATGGAACACATGTAGCAGTGTTCATATAGTCTTCCCCATATAATTTTTAACAATAATAATTATATGCTATGTTAAGAATTTCACCACCAGAAAATTTACAACTTAGCATGCACCACAACCATTTTGCTCTGCGATATTTTCTGTGGAACTATGGTTTGACCATGGATACGTGCCATTGGATTGAACAATGGACAGAACATATTGAATACAAGAAGTCAACAATGTTCATTTGTTCCACAACTAGACAAAATAGGCAATTCCATAGTATCTTAGGGAAGAAGAGTCAGGAAGCTGGTTGAGTGGTGTAGTTAATTTCTGATTCTTGGAACCTCCAAGAAATGGAGTTGAAAATTTGTTTCGTTTGGGTAAAATGGATTTTATTCATCTTAAAAACGGATTATCCCTTTCTTTTTATTTTAGAACCATGACCATTTCTATTGCAAGTTTTTAAAGAGAGTTCTTAAATGTAAAAATTGATTATTAACATGTTTACGGTTAGAGTATTATGAGCTATCATTCACGATGAAAGACCTGTTTTTGTTTTTTTTTTTTCAAGAATGAAACTGTTGTTAAAAATAAAAAATAAAAAAAATTCATAAGTGTTAAATAAGAACTCAAACAAGACTTTATCATTGAAATAAAAAAGATTATGAGTTTCGGTCAAGTAAATGGCTCACAAAAAGTGTGATAAGAATCCAAAATAGTTTCTACCACTGAAGTTGCTCTTAAAACATTTTTATCACATTATGCATGGTTTATCTCTTTCTTTACTATTCAACATTGTTGGCTTACTTTTTTAAGGTAAAAACTTATCTACATTGAAAGGCTATGTTGGATTGAGTTAGAGATAAAATTAAATTTAAACTAATTGTATTTAATTTAGTTAATTTGATTTGAATTTTGAAATTTTTTTAAACTAAACCAATCGAATTAGAAATCAGGTTGATTTGGTCTTTCAGTTAAAATAAAAAGGTAACTTATCATTTTTTTAAAATTTTATACTTTTATATATTGTCTAATTTATATAAATTTTTGATTTTATATTAAATAAGGTAAAAATATTTTTGATTTCTTAATATATAATTATTTATTTATTTAATATTTTTTTATAGTTATCACTTTACATATAAAAGTAATTTCTTTTTTCACCCTAAAAAAATTCTTTATCCAAAATATATTAATATATATATAAATACGTTCAAATTAAGACACTCAATAACGCTAGATGAATTATAAGAAAATTAAAATGAATGAAAAATAAATAAAAATATATAAAATTAAGTAAAAAAATTCTAAAGTCTAAAATTTATTAATCTAAAATTTAAAAAATAGTTGATCCAACCAATTATAATGGTATTATTTGGATTGTTGGGTGTACGAAGTCGGATATATTCTTATTGTAAATTTATTATTTAAATATTTTTACCGTAAGCTAGAAAAGAACAACTTTTTTTTATCTTATTTTTCAAATTGAAATAAAGAAAATAAAAATACCAGACAGCATAAAATGAAATAAAGTGAAGTAGAAAAAGTACTATCAATTATTTAGACAATTTTTTTAATGGAACGAGAAATAAAGCTAACTCTTTGTCCATATACTTAAATTAGAATAAAAGAAAAGGATAAATAATAGATGAAACAGAATATGATGTATTTTAATAGATTTCATTCAATTTAATCTTATTTAAGATGATTTAAACAATAAACTTTAGCATTATTTTACTCCATTTAACTTTTGTTCATTCTTTTCACCAATTTTTAAAATATAAAGTAAATTATTTTTGAGAAAATGAGACATCTTAACTTCTAATAAAAAATAAGATAATAAATTTCAATAATTTTATAATCCATGTAGATAAATTATTAATTTTTATTTTTATATTAATAAATGTTCTCAATTTTTATAAACAACTCAATTAAAAAATCAAATCTTTATTTTGAAACTTTTTTTTCACATGTATTCTTTATTATTGATTATAATTAATGAGAACAATAAATGAACCAAGTATTGATTATAATTCATATTTAAAATTTTATATGGACAGGCGACATTCTAAAGAAAAAGTTTGTCACTGTGGCCTGGAAAAATGTTAATTCTTCTATTTCTGAAGGTAGTTTGGGTTAGCATTCTGTTCGGCACATCAATGAAGCTGCCAACCTTAAATTTTACTGAGAATTCTTGTCTTCTGAAAGACAGTGGACTTTCCTTTATCATGCTAGATTCTTAAAGAATAATTAATGGCCTCAAAAGTTATTTTGTAAAATCTTCAATTTGGGTTTTGCTGAGTTATCCTTCTCAGCACGTCATGGTAGTTAGGAGATGGTTTCCTCATTAATTTTTAGAAAGATGGTTGGATGGAAACCTTATTATAGATCTTCAAGCCTTTCTTGATGCTTCAGTGGCGGATTTTAATCATTTGCAACAAGACTTGGAAAATTCCTTCTATCATATCCTCTAATTCCAAATTTCCAAATCTAGCTAGCTAGCTAGCTAAAAGTGAAAAAATTCGTTCTTTCAAAGATGCTTTCCAATTTCTTTATCAACCTGGCTAACCGATTGCTTGGGGGAAAACAATGTAGAATTGAATCTATTCATCCCTCCCCCCTTAAAATCTTTCTTCTTTGGAGGGTGATAGCTGCATTGTATTGTGACTTGCATTGCATTATGAAATGATTGATAATTTATTCTTAACTTGCTCATTTGCTCGTTATTTTTGGCATTAGCTTAGCTTGATCATTCAACAAGACTTGGACCTGTCACCCATGCAATCTGTTCTTAATACTTGTAATTCTAATTGGAATTCTCGAATTAAATATGTGATCCTGTAAGCAATTATTCATGTGCTTTTGGGCATTTGGTACTCTAGAAATAGATTGCGATTTGATGGGTTGTAGTCTTCCTAGCTCTATGATAGAGTTTTAAATTCTCAAGTCATTTTCCATTAATTATCATCTGAGGAAAGTTTAAACATCAAGGAAGTTTCTTGGCACCCCATCTCCCTCAATGGATCAAATGCAACTCTGATGGGACTGCAGCCAAAGGAACCCCAGCTTGTGCTGGTTGTGGCGGGTTATTTCGTGATTTTCGTGGAGCAATCTTGGGATGCTGTGCAGCGAATCTAGGCATCAATTTTTCTCTTCAGGCTGAATTACTTGGTGCCATGTTAGCAACTATTGAGATTGCTTCTTCTCAAGGATGGCCGGAAATATATGTGGCTTGAATGTTATTTTCAACTGGTGGTTTTGGCTTTTAACAATTCAACACTGTTCCTTTGAGACTCAAAAATCGATGGAACAATTGTCTTTTGCTCATTTCTACTATGAATTTTACAGTATCTCACATTTACTAGAAGTGTAGTACGTGTGCAGACAAATTAGCTCCCGTTCCTCAGTTTATCAGAGAGGAATTTAACAGAAATAGGTTAGGATTACCTAACTATAGGTTTCTTTGATGTTTCCTTGCATAGATTTTGGTTCATGTTTCCCATGCCTTTGTTTATCTTTCTATTTTTTAATGTATTTATGGAGTGTTGCAGATGATAGATGGGGTTCAATCTTGTTGGAATATTGAATATATATATATATATAAGTCTTACGTTTAGCAATCTTATTTCCTATTCATGTTTGTTTTAGATTTTTCACCAACTCCAATTGATATGTTATAAAATATTTTTTTTTTAATTTTACTTTTTATATCTTAGGACTTAAATTAGTTCAAGACATTTGTTGTTTTCTCCTTTTAAATTTTTTTCTTTAGACGTAACAAAGATTAGAGGCAGATAATTGTAATATCAACAAAGATATTTCAACATTCAGTTTAATAGAGACTTTGACAAAATAATATTAATGGTTAGAAAAATATATTTGACATTAACCAAGATATCCTAGTTATAAAGATATTTTAATATGAATTGAGATGAACTTGTAAGGTTTAAGGTTATTTCGAGAAAATATTCACTTATATAGGATTATCATGTTATTTAGTTATTTTGGACAAAATATGAACACTTCTAATTGAGATAAGCTAAACAATTGAATTAAGCCTATTTTACTTAGTGTATAAAAAACTTATAAATTACACATAAGTTTGCATAATGTGGAAAGTGTTACATGTATCATTTTAAGAATATTTTTGGTTTATATAAAATTTGTCAAACTTGATTTTTGATCTCTATATTTTAAAACTTTGAATCTTTTAATTTTTGAAATTTAGCAAAAATAGTCTCTATTACTAATTTTGTTAGAGTGATTTCTCTAATGACATGCAACAACTTGTGTGACATGAATGACTCATGATAATTACATGAGTTGAAGATAAGTGATCTAAATCCAAATCAACTACCAAATTTTTTAATGTTTATGTGGTTTATCTTTAACATTGTTCAATAACTAATAGAATTTCAATAGTTAGAGTTCTAATTAAATAAACTCATTTTTTTAATGTTGATGTGTTTCAAACTTGATAGTTTATTTTTACTATTTTATACTGTTACTTAACCTGACAAAATTAAGTAGACTTTTCCTTATTAAATAAAGTTTGAATAAGGTATTTCAAAAGGGTTGAAAATGTTTAATATCTTTGTCTTATTATACTTAACATTTGAAGCATTATACTTGATACAAATATAGAATTTTTAGAGGTTGAAGGTGTTAAACAATATGTTTTGACAATTCTAAGTAGTTTGAACAATATTAGTGACATTATTGATGAGATGAATGTGAAAGTGAAGATAGAAGATATTAAAAATTTTAAAAGTGACTGAACGAGTTTTAAAAAATAATTAGGATTAAAATCAAAAATTTAATTTTATAGGAACTAAAATTAAAAATTAGTTTTTGAGAGATTAAAATTAAATTTTAAAATTTTTATAAATTCAAAGACCAAATTTAACAAATTCTATGAAGGTAAAAAATAATTTTTAAAATAACACATATAACACTTATCATGTAACAATAATGTATCGTATATTTTACATAAATTATCATGTGACTAATAATCATTTCTATTAGACACATTATCAACTTGACCCATGTAGTTAGTATTAGAAACTATTTTCATAATATTTCTAAAATTGATAGACTCAAACTATTGATTTAAAATATAGGGATCAAGAATTTTGATCAATTTCTCCAATTTTAATACCACTTATCCTATATTAATCTTAATATTATATATAATTAAATAAAAACTAAAAAATTATAAAATTAATAAATATTTATAATATATATATATATTAACAAATAACATTTATATAAACATAATATTATAATATATATTTTTTAAAATACTATTTATTAAATTAAGAAATTTATTATTAATACATAGTTTTTAAAAGTAATATAAGTTTTAAAAATATATAAAATATTAAAAATTTAACCTGAACTTATATGTAAAACATTAAATTAAATTTTTAAAATTTGAATCCATAGCTAACTTATGATTTTCTTAAATGAAAAGAAAGTAAATAGAAAAAGGAAATGAATAATAATGTATTATTTTCATACTTAAATATGAGAAGACAAAAAAGAAATTTTAAATTTAATTGAATGAAAAATAAGTAAATTTTAACCCATCCAATCCTATTAATGTTATTATTTATTTAAAAAATACTCTTAAGTTAATTTAAATATGAACATTATTTTCAATAAATATGATTAACAATAATTTAGAAAATATAGTTCTTTTATCATATGAAATTAAGAAAATTAAATAAATTTAATTAATATACTCAGGTATTTTCTTATATTTGAGTGTGGAAGATGTATTTTTTTAAAAATAAAATAAAAAGAAAAAATAATTTTAATTTTTTTCTTTTTAATTTCCTGTGCAATTCAAAATTTGATTTTTTATTTTTATTTTTTGGAACGAACAAAACGTTAACTTGCACTGAATTAGTGTAATGTTACAAGTCATCAAGAACTGGGGAAATGGGGTGACCCATGAGCCGCTTTACCTGAGCAGCGCCCATTTGTTTGGATTCCAGCTTAACTTAAAAATTAAAACGCATTCAAATTCAATCCATAAATTTATTTTGTAAATTTATCTTAACCAATTCTAAATTACTAATCAGATTGTTTATTAAAAAGATAACTATGAAAAATATAAATGCTTAACTTATGAATTATGCTTGGATAGTATTTGTTCTCAAAAATCAATCTTTTTTTAAAAAGATTCATAGTACTTTTCTGATTATTCAAGATGAATCAATTGATTTAAACATAATTTTTAAAATTAAGTCAAATAAAAAATTGATTATTTTTATCTTAAATATATATAGATTTGGATATCATAATTAATTAATTAATTAATTCAAATTAATAACTTATTTATTTTGTTTGATTTTTAAAATATATTTTTAAATTTAATTAATTTTTATATAAATGTAATTTATAAATGAAATAAATAATTACAAAGTTCAAATAATAATATTTGTCATCCATATTTTGAGAAACTTTTTTGTTTAGTCTGTAGACTGAAAATCTATTTCTGAATGTAAATTTATTATTATATATATTTTTTCTTAAATATTTATTAGTTTTATTTTTAGTTGTTTAATATAAG
The DNA here is from genome assembly GCA_026544285.1 of Pachyrhizus erosus. Taxonomy (NCBI): domain Eukaryota; kingdom Viridiplantae; phylum Streptophyta; class Magnoliopsida; order Fabales; family Fabaceae; genus Pachyrhizus; species Pachyrhizus erosus. Next base: position 10,059 of record JAMLFT010012529.1, read on the forward strand.
AAATACTAGTGAGGTGATATTTTATTATTTTTATTTTTTATATAAGATATAATTATCTTATTTATTTTTATTTTTTTATTATATAAGATATTGAAAATAATAAATAATAAGTTTATTTTATTTTTATTATTATATTTTAAATATTTTATATTATAATATTTATTTTAGTTATTATATCATCTATAAATTTATTTATTTTTTATTTTATTTTACACTTTATGATAGTGATATTATTAGATGATAAGTTAATGTTATTTTTATTATTTTTAATATTTTAATA
>JAMLFT010012530.1:0-10360 GCA_026544285.1 Pachyrhizus erosus
AAATTATTTTTTAAAATTATGTATAACTTTCTCAATATTTTGCTTAACCATGAAATTTGAATTTGTTTTTATGATAATGAGCATCTAACATTAACTGGTAAGCATTTGAAGAACAAAGATGGAGGCTGGGGACTACATATAGAGGGTGAAAGCACCATGTTTTGTACTGTGCTCAATTATATATGTATGCGAATTCTTGGAGAAGGGCCTAATGGAGGTCATAACAATGCTTGTGCTAAAGCAAGAGAGTGGATTCATGATCATGGTGGTGCAACATATATACCTTCATGGGGAAAATTTTGGCTTTCGGTATGAATATTTTTATAAAACATATAAATACATAAATATATGTATGCATGTTACTAACTTAGGTGATGTTACACTTGCAGGTACTTGGTGTAGTTGATTGGTGTGGAAGCAACCCAATGCCCCCTGAATTTTGGATCCTTCCTACTTTTCTCCCTATGCATCCCGGTTAAATTTATTAATTTTTATTTGTTACTCTTTATAGAATATATATATATATATATATATATATATATATATAAGTGGACTCTAAAATATTTAATTATTAAACTTAATATTTATTATATCTTATTTTCATCTTTAACAATGCAGGTAAAATGTGGTGCTATTGTCGATTGGTATACATGCCTATGTCTTATTTATATGGAAAGAAATTTGCAGGTCCAATCACACCATTAATACTAAGTTTAAGACAAGAACTCTTTATTCAACCATATGATAAAAATAGTTGGAAGAAAGCACGTCACAAATGTGCAAAGGTAACAGATAGTTAATTATTAACTAACAAATGTCATGTGCATTGTGTATATACTTTTAAATTCAGGAAAATATAAAAATACAATTTAAAAAAAAATATATTTTAAAAGTATTTGAAGTTATAAAGAAAATATACATGATTAATTCAAGTAAAATTTAAAAAATAGATTAAAAAGGAAAAAAAATTAATATTATAAAGAAAAAATAATCATAATTAATTTTAAAAAAATAAAAACCATACGTTTTCATTATAAGAGACCATTCAAAGAGAAAAGGACTCTAATTTAATAATATGAAAAACTAATTGTTAATTTGCATATATGTGTAAATTCATTATGATAAAAAAAAAAAAGATAATTGTGTATTTTATGTATTACAGGAAGATCTTTACTATCCTCATCATTGGATACAAGATCTAATATGGGATAGTTTGTATGTATTCACGGAGCCGCTTCTAAAACATTGGCCTTTCAACAAGTTTGTTAGAGAAAAAGCCCTTCAAGTAACAATGAAGCATATCCATTATGAAGATGAAAATAGTCGATATATTAATATTGGGTGTGTGGAAAAGGTAGGCACCATAATATTAAAATGAATTTTTTTAGTTATTCCTACAAAAAGAATTCATTGAAATATGTCACTTTCATATTTGTATTTTCTAGGTTTTATGCATGCTTGCTTGTTGGGTAGAAGATTCAAATGGAGATGCTTTTAAAAAGCATCTTGCAAGGATCGCAGACTATTTATGGGTCTCAGAAGATGGCATGACCATGCAGGTACATATATTGGATTATCATTTTTATTAGTAAAGGCATTGTCATATTTGAATATAAATTAATTAATACCATATTATTATAGTCACTAATAATAAGTAATAATAATAACAAATGATAACTTGTAAGATAAATTAATTAGTGCATTTGTCTATACAATGCAGGGTCTTGGTACTCAATCATGGGATGTTGGTTTCGTTGTTCAAGCTCTACTTGCGACTAACCTAATTGACGATTTCGGTCCCACACTTTCTAAAGCATACGATTTCATCAAGAAATCTCAGGTCAATTTAAGTTTCATGATAAGTATATGATAAATCAAAATTCTTCTTCCCATGTTAAGGAAAAAAACTCTCGTGTGAACTAAATTCATCCAAATTATACAATTCACCTAACATTATTTTGGACCCGTTGTTCTCATTTATATAACGAATTAACCAATTAAAAAATGAAGTGCAAGTAACTAATTACCTATTCAACTCATATAGTACACAACCAATACAATTGTAACAATTAAATTAGGCAACACATTTTTAATTAATGTCAATTGATTAATAATAATATATGTGCTAGTTTTACCAAGCAAAAATGAAATGCAATTCTAATTTTATAGGTCACAGAAAATCCTTCAGGAGATTTTAAGAGTATGTATCGTCACATTTGTAAAGGGTCATGGACCCTTGCAGATAAAGACCATGCATGGCAAGTTTCTGATACCACTGCAGAATGTTTGAAGGTAACTAACTTAAGCCACAAACATTTTAATTTGTTAAAAAGCTTTGTGAATACCAACAAATATATGTTAACCTAACAAACTGATTACCTTATGCTTCAGTGTTGTATACTCTTATCAATGTTGCCACAAGAGATTGTTGGAGAAAAAATAGAACCTGAAAAGTTATATGATTCAGTCAATCTCTTATTGTCACTTCAGGTGAGTATGACATATTTTTAATTGATTAATTAGGTATCAATGGTTCTTATCCTTAATTATTGCTTAAATGTTTTGTATATTACACTTACTTTATTTTATGGAAACGAAAATTAAAATATTGCACAATGCACACTAGTCATCCATCCTTACATAATTAAAAAAAATAGAATATAATTATTAGAGTAAGATAATTTCTTGTCATCCTTTATTCTACTAAAAGGCATGTAATTTCATTTTTTTTTGTACTTTTTTTTCTAGTTTGATAATAAAACTCTTATGTTTACTTTGGAACTCTTCTTTTTATGTTAATATTTCCATTTTTTTAGTTTTATTTTTTACATTAAATTTATTTTCCACTCCTTAAATTTTAATTGGATATGTTCTTAAATTAATTTATTTCAAATCTTCATTCTCCTCCAAATCTTGTTTATTGTACTGCAATATATTAAACTAAAGTATAATATCTGGAAAGTGATTTAATTTTTTAGTATCATTCTTAGGTTTTTTTATTATTTGTATGCACTGTTCTCTATAATTTAAAGTTTATCATTTCATTGAAGTTTACTTTATACTTAATTTTCTTGTATACAATTCCTTTCTATACATAATTTCAATTTTAATTAATCCAGAGTACAAATGGAGGTATGGCAGCGTGGGAGCCAGCAGGATCTCAACAATGGTTGGAAGTGAGTGTTACATTAATTAATGTGGCAACATGTATAAATTCATTATTAAGAAAAAGCTTTTGTTACCTAATATTAATGGATTAATTAACTATGTTGTTAATTGTTAGTTACTCAATCCTACGGAGTTCTTTGCTGACATAGTAGTTGAGCATGAATATGTTGAATGTACTGCATCATCAATTCAAGCTTTAGTGTTGTTCAAAAAGCTATATCCAGAGCATAGGAAGGAAGAAATAGAGAATTGCATTGCCAAAGCAGTAAAATTCATTGAAGACACACAATTAGATAATGGTTCTTGGTATGGGAATTGGGCAGTTTGCTTCACTTACGGCTCCTGGTTCGCACTTGGAGGTCTAGTTGCTGCTGGCAAGACTTACACAAATTGTGTTACCATTCGTAAAGCTGTAAAATTTCTACTCCAAATACAAAATGAGGATGGTGGGTGGGGTGAGAGTTATCTTTCTTGCCCAAAGAAGGTTTGTAATTAAATGATCATTTATGATATTAGTTTCCTTCAACTTTTATGTTAGTTATAAATTAATAATGTCTTAATGATTGAATTTGTATGATGAAGATGTACATACCTCTTGAAGGAAATCGATCAAATGTTGTACAAACAGCTTGGGCATTAATGGCTCTAATTCATGCTGAGCAGGTATTCTTCTAATATGCACCTGTGTGAGAGACTACCAGTCCATTTCATTGTTTCTTTGATTTTAACATTAAACTTTAATAATTTTTTCTTCCTTTTCTAAATTTTATATGTAGGCTAAGAGAGACCCAACTCCCCTTCACCATGCAGCAAAATTACTCATTAATTCACAATTAGAAGATGGCGATTGGCCCCAACAGGTAGCTCTCAAATTTCAACCCTTTCAATTTTTGTTAGCATGACTTTGATTAATGTATATTCTCAGGTTATTGTAGTAAGGATTAATTATTTAATGCTATATTAAATATAAATACAAGTCAATACTATAATTAACATTTTATTCTCCATAGTATGCATTTTTTTCAATTTTAGTTCTTGGAAAAAAAATTGTTAGTTTTGATCTTTTCTATTTATATATTTTTTCAATTCTTGGTTCCTAGTGGCACCATTTTAATTCCTATAAAATCATAATTTTTTTATATATACCCTTCTTGTATTGGAAGAATTGTATTTTAATATATGTTACTGAGAAAAGATCTATATTCCAATACTACTAACTCTACCATCACTTAATAGGAACAAAGACTTAAATTGAAAGAGTTATATATTATATGTGTTAAAATATTCATTAAATCTATAAACATATGTGTGTATAAATATATAATATCAAATACAAATTTTAAAGGATAATTTTATTTTTATTAATATTTTTAAAATTAAAGTTCTCATTGAATCGATCAAGATATTAATTCAAATCCAAGGATTCAATTATAATTGAATCCTATTTAAATTGGTATTAATAGAACAATAATAATTATATAATTTATAAAATTATATTAAATACATATAATATCAAATAATTTTATCATGCTAAAACTTAAAATAAAACATTATTTTACATATTTTTAACATAATATTTAAATTTTAATTTTAATAAAATACAATAATATCTATTAACAATATAATAAGTTTGTATCTAGATTAAAAATAAAAATGACAAATTGAATTCATATAAGTTATAATCAAGATATATAAAATTATAAATTAATATAAATAATAAATTATATGTTTTATAAGAAATATTACTAATAATTGATCAAATAATTTATATCTATTTAAAATTTTTATAAAATATGTATATTTATTTTTAAAATATTTTATATTATATTTAAAAAATAAAAAATAAAAAATAAAAAATTGAGAAGTATTAGGCCAAACCGATTTTTTGCACCAGCTGATCTTGGTCAGTATTGGATTAATTTGACTGGTTTTATTGATTTTAAAATCGTCTAGTTTTTTTTAAAAAAAATAAAAGAGAAGAAAGAGTGTGAGATGTCATGAGCGATGCAACCAAAACAGATAAATAAAAGATTAAGTTATAAAAAATATAAAAATTGTGTAGAAATAACATTGTCCAAATTTAAATACTCACGAACATGTATCAATACACGTCTATAAAATCTCAATTTATTGTTGAAATGAGAGCTTGTATTGTGTGCTTTCACTTTTATGTAATCAAAACAAGAAATATAAACATTATATATATATATATATATATTAATCTTTTGTAATAATACATTCAAGTTGTGTTTTCTATTTGATTTGAAATTGGTAAATTAGAGTTAAGTTTCTTTTCTAATTCTTGTTTGTGATTTATTTATGGCAGGAAACCCTCGGAGTATACTTGAGAAATTGCTTGGTTCATTACTCATTCTATAGAAATGTTTTTCCCATGTGGGCTTTGGCTGAATATCGTAGGAATGTTTTATTGCCTTCTAATGTTGTTTAACTCAAAAAGTTGTGAGATCAAAAAGACAATGCCATGACAATAAAAAAATCTAGCAAATAAAATAAAGTTGGTAATCAAGTTCATAAGTTTATTCCTATCCTTAAAATTTTGTAATTCTGAAATAAATATTGTGTACATGTATTGAAAATAAGGAAGCAAACTTCAATCATTTAAATATATTCATAAGTATCAAGAGCATAAACATCAAATGAAATAATCAAAAGACATAAATATATTTTTTGTTTCTGATAAATGATTGAAGTTTTTGGTCTTTAATAAATTTAAAATTTTATTTTTAATTATTATTGTTAGTAGACTATTATTAAGTATTGATTTATTCATTAATTAACATATCTAATAGGATTCATTTAAGTAAAATCTTGATTGTTAACCTTTTAATACATGCAGACGAATAAGAAATAACCAATTAACAAATAATTCAACACTTAACAGTAGTTTGTTGATAATAATAATTAAAAATAAAATTTTAAATTTATCAAGAACTAAAATCTTTTTAAAAAAGTTATTAGGAACCAAAAATAAAATTTAATCATTTATTAAAAATCAAAAACATATTTAAGCCTAACAAGAAACAATTAAAAAGGGGTTGAATAATGTGTATATGTGTTTGTTAAGACCTTTTTGTAAAACAAAGTTTTTCAACAAGAAAAAATAATTGTCCAAGGATAAATGCATGAGGGAAAATAAAATTAGAAAGAACACAAGTTTTTTTATACTAATTCAATCAATTTAAGTTACATCTAATTCTCCTTCAACACAAAGTATTACACTAACCATACTAGTTGTTACAAGCAAGTGTTCTCAATGTCACTTTTGACTTACAACAAACAACAATTATAATTCAACAAACAATAATCAATGTCTCAACACTTAATCTATAATTTATATTTTTAATTATTCAATTATCATACAAGTTCATGAGAAAATGATTTTATTTTATTACTTTGTTACTTGCATACTTTGGTACAGTTATCAAAATCACCAACATTAAGTTAAACTTGGGTTTACATCCTATATGAATTCTTTGAGGTGAGTTCCTACATGCAAATTTATTTTTATCATTATTCCGTTAAATCATGAAAGTAACTAAAAAAACGAAATAAAACATTAGAGTGGACTTAAGCGAACGTGGTTACTCCTCCACTAAACTTTGAACTCGTCTCTATCCTCTTTTGTTCTTTATGTTTTATTTTGTCATGTATTTTCTTTTTTTATATAACTCCTTATATTATCTAATTTATAATTTTAGTTTTTTCATTTTAAAATAGAGATATTTAATTTTTCAATATTTAAAAATTTATAATTTTGATATCATTTTTAATGTTATCTATATTTATTTATTTTTTTAGTTTTAATTAAATAAATTATTTTTCATATTACCTTAAATAAATATTTTAGAATTAAGATTAAATTTAATCAAAATAAAAGAAATAAAATATATGTAAAAATAAATATTAAACTAAAATTATTAAATTTTGAAAATTAAGAAATTAAATATTTATATTTTAAAAAGAGTGATCAAAATAGGAGATTGGATAAAATAGGAAAAATCAAAGTTATATTTTAGTTTTTCTCAAGGTATTTTCTTGTCAAATTTTTATTTGTTACCTTAACTCAACTATTTGGGTCTGTTACGTGCATGGCCCTACACACAGATACCCTTCCATTGTATTCAGATCGTCAACAATGGGGCTGAGCCCATCTGAATTCTTTTTCTTTTTCTTTTTCTTCTCTTCCCTTCTCTTCTGAGTCCAGCTTCCCATTATAGGACATAGTTTTTTTTTTTTTTTTTTTTTTCAGATTCTCTGCATAATTAGATTAAGGCAGTTGTAAAAGATGATAATAACATAAAACATAATAATAAATAATTGCAAAAAAAAAAAAACAACTTTTAAAAAATTTACTGAAGCAGCTTTTAGAACAAAACAATGTGTCTTTTCCTTGCAAATTTTCTTCATTCTATGTATACATATAACAGAACTCATAAGTGTATAACCTCCATTCCTAAAGTCAATGTTTTTGTCGAACGTTATTTACTACAAACTCTCGAGTCAAACATGCAACCTGAAAATGGTGTTCACACCTTCACCAGAATAAGTCCCCTGCTTCCCAAATCTTCCAACTAAATGCTATTGTTTGTTTCATTTTGTTCAAGGAACCAATAATTATTGTTCTATTTTTTTTGTTTTTTGCATTTATTTTAACCTATTGTTACTTTTATTAAAACACAAGTCAGGTGTATAAAGTTAGCAACGTAACGTCGTCAAATATTTGAAAAAAAAAAAAATGATCACTAGCTCTTGTATGGAATCCAAAAAGGTAGTATTTAATTAAAGCAAAAAGAAGGACAAGAAAATTGATGATCACTCTAACATGCACAGGTCCACCAACAATAACATTTTGAAATTAATTGTAACCATTTACTTTAGTTTCATCTCATCTTGAACAGTGCTTTGTGTTTTATTTTCTTTTTATTACTCGTCCCAATACTTATCATATCTTTTTTTTATTTTTTTATTTTTTTTTCTCTTTTCCTTTCATTCTATGCAACCAAGTAAAGGGTGTATTCTCATTTTCCTTAAGGGTTTGCCAATTTAATGAAATCGACATTTTTCTAATTGTGAAACAATTGGTTCTAATTATTGTTATATGTGCAATTATTTAACGCCTTAAGACCACAGGTGTCCTGCGGTTTAATTGTTGAGGCGACTTTTTAAACATTTTTTATAAATAAATACTTTTTTTTATTGATTTGTATCTAAATAAATCATACTTTATTTTTAAATATATTATTAAAAAATCAGATAGAAATTTGTAAACATTTTTAATTAGTATTCAAATTTTTATTATTAATATTATATAAAAAATTCAAATAATATTAATATAACTCACATCAATTATTAAACCATTTAATAATTTTTAATTAAATAATTTTATCTTAAACCACACATTTAGATTAAAATTTCATTTCACATAAATTATATTGCAAAATTTTATATTAAATTAAAATTATTTAATACCTTATTTATATTAATATATATTAAAATTGACATAATATATATTTTTAAAATACATTAAAATATAAATAATTTAATTATTTTTGTATTTTTGTTTAACTTTTATAAAATTAATCAGAAATAATTATTGAAATGACAAAATTTATAGTTTATATAAAATTACTAATAATTTAATAATTAATATAAGTTACACTTATACAGTTTTATCTCTTTTCTAATATACGATAAATCATTGTAAATAATTAAAAAACATTTTTTTATTTGTTAAAGTATTTTCAAAAAATTAAAGTTTTAAATATTTGTCTTTTAGTAATTTTATTCTTTATATTATCATTAAAATAATTTGTGTCAATTAAATTAATTTCACATTAAATTTTTTATTTTTACTCTTCCATTGAATAAGATAACTAATTTTAAATAATATTAAATATTTTAACATTATTTTTTCAAATAAATTTTCAATAAAATGATATTTTTATTAACTAAAATATTTTTATATATTTTAAAAAATTAAAAATCTTAAATATATATTTTTTGATAATTTTATTTATTTTTGTTATCATTAAAAAAAATTTCAGTTAAATTAGTTTCACATAATTATTTTCATTTTTATAAACATTTTCTTCCATTGGATAAGATAAATAATTTTAAAAATATTAATGATTTTAAATTTTTTTATCAAATAATTTTTAACTTAATATAAGCTTTTAAAATAAAAATACTTATCAAATATTTTAATTTTAATTTATAAAACTTATGTTAAAATTTAAATTTAGATTATTTTCTCGAAAACAAAATGAATAAAAGTACACTCTAATTCTTTACTGATGAAACAATTTTATGGTACAAGTGATGCTGTCGCAAAACTACCTGTGCAATTGTCCCACTACTTTTATTGCTAATTATTGAGACAACTACTTTTAGCTACTTTTTTTAATATAATTTGACATTACTTAGTTTTATTTAAATAAATTATTTTTATCATTTAAAAATATTATTGAGCAACACTATGGAAGTTTTTAAAATATTTTATCTTTTATAATGAATATGTTTTTTTCTCAAATAATTTTATATAATATATTAATTATAAGTCATTAGTAAAATAATTTTTTTTTTAACAAAATATTTTTTCTATTTTTTAAAAATTAAAATTTTTAATGTATATATTTTAATATTTTTATTATCATTAAAATAATTTTATGTTATACATTAATATTATATAGATATAGATAGATAGATATTTTTATTAAAAAATATATTTAAATATCCAAAAAATAATTTACAATACGTAATAATTTTATTTATTGAAAATCAAGATCTTAAGACTCAAATTTTAACTTATTATGATATGTTAAACATGTAAAAATATAACATTGTATTGTATGCTTTCATTTTTATGTAATCAAAACAAGAAATATAAACTTTAAATATATATATATTAATCTTTTGTAATAATACATTCAAGTTGTGTTTTCTATTTGATTTGAAATTGGTAAATTAGAGTTAAGTTTCTTTTCTAATTCTTGTTTGTGATTTATTTATGGCAGGAAACCCTCGGAGTATACTTGAGAAATTGCTTGGTTCATTACTCATTCTATAGAAATGTTTGTCCCATGTGGGCTTTGGCTGAATATCTTAAGAATGTTTTATTGCCTTCTATTACTGTTTAACTCAAGAAGTTCTGAGATCAAAAAGAAAATGCCAT
>JAMLFT010012531.1:0-10360 GCA_026544285.1 Pachyrhizus erosus
ATGGAACAAGTAATTATAAATTTTTATTTTTTTTGAACTGACTAATTAATTCATCCTTAAATGAAATGAGACACAAATTTCAACCTATTAACATATGGATTAGCTCATTTTGACTCGTTTTTTTTACAAACTAGTGATGAAATGAACCAAAATGGACTGAAATAATCTATTTTGTTACTCCTATAAATTATTCCTCCTCTTTTTGTTTAACTATTATTTTTTTTATTTTAAAAAATGTAATTAATTTCTTATTTTAAATATTAAAACAATACAAAAATACTTCTCCTAAGTTTGTTAGTTTTTTACACAACTTCTCGTATCTATCTTTTTTTGTTAAAAAAATCTCAATAATTTTTTTCACGTATAAAAATATAAAATTTATAGTGTAAAATTATTGTTGAATAAAAATAAACTGTCATTCACGAAACACAACCACACTTATAAGGAGGGACACTAAAAATATGTAGGCTAGTATGCATATTAGAACAAGCATTAAGTTTGATTATTAGTAATGTTATTACTATATAATAATATATAAATATTACTATATGTTTAGATTAACCATGAAAAAAATATATTTTACCAATCAATTATATCTATAATTAATTATTGTTAGAATTAATTTTACAAATAAGGTTTATATTTTAATACATTAGGAGAAAAGTTATTTTAAGATAGTTTATTTTATTATGATTATTTATATAGTAAAATTAATATACATATATAAAGTTATTTACAGTACTTGACTTAACATTTAAAAAATAATTATTTCAAATAAAATGAAAAGATTATAAAAAAATATGATACATTTTAATCATAATAGAAAACAATGTTTTTATTACTTTGATTATCTTCTCAAGCATATTTTTTTTTAAAAAGAAAAATATGCTTAAGAAAGATTCTCTATAAATAATCCTTTCCAAATTAAATTACTATCAAATTTTCTAATATTATTTCTCTTTCAGTTTCATACGTACTCTTTTTCACAATTTACTATATAATTACTACTTTTATATATGATATATAATTTATGTTTTGGTATAATCTTAATTTTAATTCTTAATATTTCATTTTAAAAATATTTAAATTTAAGTGAAAATTAAAAATTAAAAATTAAAAAAGATAAAAAAAAGTCAAATTATTTAATTAATATTAAAAATATAAAATAATATATAAAATATGTTTTAGAAGTGTATTTAAATTTTAAAAATAATATATATATATATATATTTATTTATTTAAAATTGATTCATGATATTTATTATTTTATCATAAAAATATTCAAATGAAAATTAATTTTAAAAATAGAAATTTAAAAAAAAAATCTTACACGTTTGTATATTATGTATATGTATGATTGGTTTAGAGTGATAAAAAAAAAATATAATTAATTTAGATTTTCCACATTGGGAGGATTGTAATTGGTGAGCTTAAAAAAAGAAAAGGTTGGTTTGTCTACCCAAAAAAGAACCGAGACGGTAAGGCACGTCATCGTATAGGCAAGCAAAATCTTTGAAGGCCCATAAAGTCTACTGCGGCATTAGCAAGGCCTCACTCCAACTTAGCCGGCCAAAACTGTTTCTTTCTTCCCCAATTTTCTCTCTTCCCAAATAATCCCCAACAACACCAAAAAATATTATAAAACAAAAAACAAAAATCAACAAAATTTTGACATATACGAGAATAATGCTCACCAGCATATCTTCTTTTTCCTTTCTCACTCCAACAATTCCCTAACCCCAAACCCTTCACTCTACCCCCCTCTCTGCTTTCACACCAACAAAATAATAAAAATAAAAAAAAACCAATCTCAGAAAGAAAACTAAAAACCCTAGAATCATTTCGGTGGAGGAGGAAAATATGGCCACCACCACCACCACCAGTCTTGGCGGCGGCGCCGGCGGAGACGACCGCGTCCTCGCGACGGCTCAGCAGATCGTGAAGAGTCTCAGGGCTGCGAAAGAGGATCGTGAAGACATGTTGCTGATCTTCTCCACCTTCGATAACCGTCTCTCCGGTATCTCCGACCTCATCAACGGCGATGATTCAAAGTCTTCTGATGAAGAAGAACTCGACCGCTTCGAAGCCGCCGAGAAAGTGATTCTCGCCGACGCCTCTCTCTCCGGAGAGCCTTCACGCCAATCCACATCGCTCTTCAACCCTCCTAACAACCCCGCTGAGTACTTCTCCGCCGTTGACGAGATCATCCACTGGATGGAGCAGTTATCGATCGCGCCGCCGTCAACCGCCGCCGGACGCACCGGCCAGATCATCGCAGACCGTGCGGAGAACGCGATTCAGCTCGCTATGTCGCGACTCGAGGACGAGCTGCGTCACGTGCTGATTTGCAACACGATCCCTCTCGACGCCGTGAGCCGCTGCGGCTCGATCAGGAGGGTTTCGCTCTCGTTCGGCTCGCACGACGGCGCAATCGACGATTCCACCTTAGAGAGCTTTGGTGAGGTCGACTCGAACCGCTTCCACGAGCGCGGCGCGAGCCTCGGTGACGATTTGTTCGTGGATTTGGTGCGTCCCGAGGCGGTTCAGGACCTCAGAGAAATCATCGATCGCATGGTTAGGTCTGGTTACGAGAGAGAGTGTCTTCAGGTCTATAGCAGTGTCCGTCGTGACGCTTTGGATGAGTGTTTGGTTATTCTCGGTGTTGAGAGGTTGAGTATTGAAGAGGTTCAGAAGGTTGAATGGAGGAGTTTGGATGAGAAGATGAAGAATTGGGTTCAGGCTGTCAAGGTTGTTGTTGGGGTTTTGTTGAGTGGTGAGAAGAGGCTTTGTGATGGTTTGTTTGGGGATTTGGATGATTTGAAGGAGATTTGTTTCAATGAGACTGCTAAGGGCTGTGTGATGCAGTTGCTTAATTTTGGTGAGGCTATTGCAATATGTAAGCGGTCACCGGAGAAGTTGTTTCGGATTTTGGATATGTATGAGGCTTTGAGGGATGCTATGCCTGATTTGCAGACCATGGTTTCGGATGACTTTGTGATTGGTGAGGCCAATGGAGTGCTGAGTGGGCTTGGCGAGGCTGCCAAAGGGACTTTTGCTGAGTTTGAGAATTGTATTAGGAACGAGACTTCCAAGAAGCCGGTCATAACTGGGGATGTTCATCCCTTGCCTCGTTATGTCATGAATTACCTCAAGTTGCTTGTTGATTATAGTGACTCTATGGATTCGCTTCTGGAGATCAGTGAGGAGGATCTCTATCGGTTTAGAAATGACCTTGGTGGTGATGGTTCGCAGTTAGAGGCCATGTCGCCCTTGGGACGGCGGATTTTGTTACTCATGTCTGAGCTTGAGTACAATCTTGAGGAGAAATCAAAGCTTTATGAAGACAGTGCAATGCAGCAGGTGTTTTTGATGAACAATCTGTATTACCTTGTGCGGAAAGTGAAGGACTCGGATCTTGGGAAGGTCTTGGGGGATAATTGGATTCGGAAACGCCGTGGACAGATACGCCAGTATGCTACAGGGTATCTCAGAGCCTCTTGGAGCAAGGCCTTATCTTGTTTGAAGGATGAAGGGATAGGAGGGAGCTCTAATAATGCGTCAAAGATGGCTTTGAAGGAGAGGTTCAAGAGTTTCAATGCCTGTTTTGAAGAAATTTACAGGGTTCAGACACCCTGGAAGGTGCCGGACGGTCAGCTTCGGGAAGAGCTGCGGATATCTATATCAGAGAAGGTGATTCCAGCATATCGCTCGTTTGTGGGAAGGTTTAGGAGTCAGTTAGAGGGAAGGCATGCGGGGAAATACATCAAGTATACACCAGAGGATCTAGAGACCTATCTATTAGATTTATTTGAAGGATCCCCTGCTGTATTGCATCACATAAGGAGGAAAAGTACATAGTATATCATAAGATGCTTTTAGCGGGTGAACTCATTTTATGAGGATTACTTGAAAATGGTTTCCTGTGTCATGTGTATTTCTACTTGGATAGGTGTTTATTTTACAGGTGTTAATGTTAGAATGGGATTTTGTGACATTCAACTCTTCTTCCGAGCCCCTTCCCCAAATCCAAAAAAAGATATTTTTTTCCTGTTCCTGCGAATACTGTAATATCTTCTGTATATAGTGTCTGATACAGGTTATCTATGTTGATTATACTTGTTGAAACAGTCCACTCATTAGCTATCATAAATTCAGATCCTGTGTATTTATATATCTGCAGTTTGCATAATTGTCAGCTTTCTTTATAATCAAAGGACATTGATTTTCTTACCTTGGTAAATAGTATAGTATTTGTGCATTATGTTTAGCTGATGATAATCGAAGTGAGGAAATATAAGATAGGTGTAGTGAAACTGGATCTATTTAGGATTGTAATTTTCTATGAAAAGCATGCATATTTATCAGAATGTTGTCAACAATCCAAGAAGATTGATTGTCGGAAGTTATGCATGAGTGATTAGTTCGATGATACTCTTTGTTCATACGTTGTTTATATCACAATCTTTCAACACCTAACAGCACTTTCAGATGCTGCTTTTGGATTGCCTTTATATTAAAATCTTAATTAGTAGCACTCATCATCTGGATATGCTACTTTGCCTTTGTCTCATGGTCTTACCAAGGCAACATTTAAACACGTCAGGGGTTATACGTTGTTACTTTTTTCTCCTCAAATGAACTCTCGTTAAGTATACTTTAATCGGTCATTGACCTCAATTGAGACTTCATATTATTGCATCTGACCTGCTGATACAAAATAATTTGTCTTTTCATTGTGAATGTTGTCTTCGTTGTTAAACCAATGACTGGGAGGCGTTAACACGTCTATTTAGCTTTCCATCATTTTCCGCGCCATTGATGCAGTATCATTCGGTCCTAGTCTATTGGCATCTGGAAAAAAAGAGTTGGATTTGACTATTTTTAATGCACAATCTTGTCAACAAAGAATCAATAAATTATAAAAACTATAGTGAAATATATTAGTAATATGAATTATCATACGTTCTTATATTTTATTTCTTATTTAGTGTGCTTAAGATTCTGGTTAGTATTTTTCTTTAAATTAAAAGCTGAATTTTAGAGAGAAAATAACAACTGTACCGTTAAGATTTTAGTAGTGTACATGCATCCTTAATTTTTTAATTATCGGTTATAGTTTATTAATTTTATATTTTATTTTTCATGTTGAACCAATCATTTAAGTATCTAATATGAAAAGGATAGGGAGGGGAGGGTGGGATAGTTTCAATGCAACTTTTCCACGATATAGTTTTCCTCGTTTTCATGCGTCATCCTATTCTGTGTTTTTGTCAACTTCTTACGTCAAGCACGACGGATGCTAAACAAGAAATCCCAACCCGACTGCTTGGATTGCACGGTACACTCCAAATCAACCCTCGAGAAGAATGAGTTTGTTTCGTTATGATTGGTTACCGAATGTCCGTTTACTTAGTCACCGTTAACTGCGGTTCTATAAGCTCCTAAGTCAATGATCTCGCTTTGGTTTTCTGTTTAAGCACCCTGCCACCACATTAAGATTTGAGGTTATGTATTTGGCCAAAATTTATTCTAAATCATAACAAGGGAAACACGGTGTGAAGAGAAAATAAATAAATTTCAAAAGTTAACAAAAAATACATTTTCAGTACACACAATCTCACTCTAACACTTAATAAAACCGATGCAATTAACTTGCAAATTGCCTACGCGTTATACAACGATCCAAGCACACGTCTACAACCCTGAAGAGAAGCACATACATCTATTTATATATTATTTTCCCTTTTTACTTAAAAAATTTATTAAAAAAAAAAAAAACTGCTGCACCAGCAGGTTATTCTTCTCCCTGGATGCCTTGCCCGTTAAACTCTGGTGTTTGCAGGCAGCGGTAGAATACCATCAAAGAAATCCCCAAAATAGCCACGGGGTTCATGTACTAGCCTTGAGATGATATCCCTTAGTGTGATTAGTCCTTGCAGATCCCCATCATCGTCCACCACATAGACTCTATGAATTTTCTCTTGATCAAGCAGTTGAATCAACTCTTTGATTGTATAGTCCTTTTTGCATGTAACATATTCACTTAACATTGAGGATGCATTTTTATTCTTATCCAAGTAGCTTCTAACCTCAGTCAGGAAGTCCTTTACTGTAATAGCTCTGTTTAGTGTGAATGTCCAATGAGTGTGTAAGTAACGAAACAGATAGAACAAAACAAAGAAGATATGGACAATTCAGTCTAAACAAGATCATTTTGTCAGATTCAATGTGATGGCATACCTGTAATCATGATAGACTTCTGGTGCAGTTAGCAAGAATTGAACATCTAGCAAGCTTACATTACCAACCGCCTTTTTGCTCTCTCTGTCGATTACAGGCACCCCTCCTACCCTCTTTTTCCTCATTACTTTAAATGCTTGGAGGACTGGTTCATCCTCATAAACCTGAAAACAAAGAAATAGTCCATTATGAAGTTCATCAAGATCAACAAGCTTACTTGAAAAGGAAAAATTAAATAATTTACTTTCCCAATTTCAGAGCATTTGCCATGTATGTAAACAAATTTAAGATTTGTAGGATAGGTTTTACTGGTTGCAAAGGAGAGCTTAAATTATACCATCTTAAGCGTAGTTCATGAAAGGCATCAAACTATGCCTTTGCAATACAAGCAAGCAAGGACGTATTTGTGAGTGTTAAGGGATTAATGGATTATAGTTACTATTGGCATAGCATGTGGTAAGAAGGATTCTGTTGGGATAATGCAGTGTGATAATTTTTTAGAGTATAATAATCCTATTTTATATTGTGGCAGTTGTATTGTTAGATGGTGAGGCTTAACTGTTACTTAAGGTTTGATGTGCTAGTATAAGCCATTTGCAATCAGTTGATGGAGATCTTCAAGTTAAGATAGGACCACACCTTTATGATCTCATCTGGTGTCACCAGGGGAAGACCAACTTCAGATAGTTTCTTGGTTCCCCAACTTTCGAACCACTGAAGTCCAGCGCATTCTGCCAGCATATGAATCACAGCAGATTGTGTAATAATGTTATCGATTGTACCAGAGCCTAAATCCAACACAGGAACACTCTTCATCTTGTACTTAGAAAGCAGCAAGAGCATGGTTAGAAATGAGTTTGATCTCTCTAAAGCAAGAAAGGGGGCCCAGCGGAATGTCCCTGAAATATCACCAACCTGTTTACTAAAAAGTTAGCTAGTGAAATAAATAAGAGTAATCAAACTAAGTAAATAGCTAGAACAAGAACCATTTAAAAGAAAAACTCTTATAGGTAGACATTGCAAACGCAGATATATAACCTTGGTTTTCTTGTAAAGTTCAGAAGAAGTCAGATCCTCAAAAAAGTTTCCAGCAGTTGTTGCAGTAGATACAAGGCCTAAGGCTTCAAGTTCTAGAGCAAAAGTCACTCCATTAGCTGCAGCTGCAATAGCCCTTGCACTGGATGGAGTAGGTGGACTCCTAGGAGATGAAGGTTCAGACTGTCAAGAATATTATGAATTGGCTTAGTATGAAATTGAGACATTAAGGAAAATTACTTCAACTAACAGCACCAGATATATCATATATATACTCTCCCCCTTTAATAATTGGTGTCATCTTTTAAACTTCTTACACAGAATAAATAAATAATAAATAAATAAATAAATAAATATTTTTTTATCAAATTAATCTTATTATTAATATTACATTAAAAAATTAAAATGACATTTATTAGAATTGTTAATAAAAAAATAATCATTAATATTACATTAAAAATTAAAACAACGTTTATTTGAAACTTATTTTTTCTTTTCACATAACATTTATTATAAAATAAAAAAAATAATTTTAAAAAATAATTACACTAACATCTCTTAAATATACCATTAGTTACACTTATTCTCTTAATTAAAAAATTACATTTACACCTCTTACTTTAAGTATTATTGTTACACGTTGACACCTGCAATTAAATTACACATATCTTCCTTACTTTTATAGACAAATCATACACATGGTACCCTTGAAAATACAATAGAGGTATAAGGAAGGTATATGTAATTTTTCAATGAAAAGGTATAAATTTAGTCATCCATACCCTCGAAAGAGGTAAGTCTAATTACCCCTTTTTAATTATTTCAACTTTCAAATATTCCATGATTTTATTGAAAACATCATCACGCATAGTAACAATCAAAATTCTACCAAAAAAACAAAAGAAAAATAAAATCACCATTAATCACACACTAAATGGTACACTCACACTAGACTTGATAGCAATGCTAGATTTGAATTAAATAAAGCTGAAAATTAAAAAAAATAAATGATCGCAGGTTTCAGATTCATATGGGCTCCTCCCCGCCCCCCTTGTGTTTTTTTTTTTTTATATAGTGAAAGGTTTTGGAGAATATCACAGCCCGAGTATGAGTAATTAAATTGATATGTAACATATATGATGATACTATATGTCTAACCTGATGCAAAATCCATACAACAATACCAGCAAACTCAACAATTCCGATGTATCTGTCAATCCAACTAGCATCTTCAGGAGCATTAACATCCACCACAGGTGCGCTGAAAACGTTGTGTTGTGCCAATATCTTAACAGCGTCTGCTAGAGTGGCGTCTGATTTAATCTCAATTTCTAAACAAAAAATGAAAAATTTACATATTAGGAACTAAACCGAAGAAATAAAGGGCACACACCAAAAGACATATATTGATCAGAGAGATAGCTTTTGGTGTATCAATTTTCATCTGGGCAGAAACAAAATCAGTTTTTTATTGGTAATTGAATCATCCTTGGCGTGCTTTTGACGATCAGGGTTGAATATGTTTATAAAAGTGATGATGATGAATGAATAGTGACACTACCTTGGTTTGAAGGATCAAAAGGAAACGCAGAGACAGGGATGCTTTCAAAACAAGCGTTGAGCTTCTCAGTAGGACTTAGCTGTGGCTCCTGAATGTCCCAAAGATTCTCCACTCGCATCCCCAACTTGGCTTCTGGGCTCCGTGGACTCTCTCCCGTTGTTTCCATTGCCATTACTCTGTTTCTCTCTCTGTCTTTCTCTTTAACAGCAATGCTGACAAGCTTATAAGATCTCTATTCTCCAACACATTCCCATAATAATAATTAACTAAAAAATAGGATCCTAGAATCTGCTAACACGTTTCCAATTAACTTACCTGAACCTTAGTTATTCACCGTTTGATTTCAATACTCTAACTTTGATCGTTGACCTTAGTAAGATCGTACGGACACGATGATGATACTTGTTGTGTGCGATGTACACTAGTGGTCAACATTGATGGGGTATGTTCCCCTTACTGTTCGCTATGCTTATCCAAATTTGCATTATTTATTGAAGCACTTCCTCATCCGGTTTTTACTATGGGCCACACTAATGTGAGCCGCGGAGGGCTTTGCGCGCCCACAGAATTGAGTATTGACGATTGATTATTGGTAAGCAAATCGTACCTTTTTTTTTTTTTTTTTGATGATACATTTGTTAATTCTAAAACACTAATGATTGATAAGTGTTTTTTCTTTATAAATAATAATGATTGATTGCTTTTTATGTTTATCCCTTTCGCTTTATTTACATAAACGGAATAACGGATAAACCTCAACATGTCAGTATGTTTGGACTTTGGAGGAGTAAAAGTGGCAATTAATTTAAATCCAATATTGGTTGAAGGTTATTGGGGGATACTCGTAATAAGCCAACCTCAAAGAATCAGATGTACACCCAGAGCAAATTTAATGTTAATTCATGCAGGGTTGCTTACTTTGGTTTTGTGGAAAATGTTAATACTACATGAAACTTTAATAGAAAATTCTCGATACAAAAGAAAAGTTACATTTTTTTTATTTACTCAAAAGCACTTCTAAGAATAAACTTAATTTTAAAATGATATTTGAACTGACCAAGCAAATAATTTAGAAAATCACGTTTGTAATTAGCGGAGGTGGGTTTTACATTTACAAGCTGCAATGTTAATCCAAACACAATATAACATAACTTTAAGTTACTAGTATTATAATTCAACCCTTTGAGGTGGTTGCAGTAAATGAGGCTAGTTGTATCTAACTGATTAATAATCTACTGATGTGACGTCGGTGACCTGGAGATTATGTGTGAAATTATTATATGCCACATAAAAAATATCCTTAATTAAATTCAATGAATTGGATATTGACATGATAGTTTTCAATTTTTCTAATCAAATATGAATTTATAATATGATTAGGTAGAAGAGAAAGAAGAATGGAAGACCACCTCACCCCTTTTAGTCTGACTGCTTTTTCCACCAACATTTGTGGGGTCCAGCCAACAATTAATTGTCCTGCCAACAATTAATTGTCCAGCCAGCAAATGAAAGGGTGGAAGGAAT
>JAMLFT010012532.1:0-10360 GCA_026544285.1 Pachyrhizus erosus
CTTTGGTTTTAAATTCTTAATTTACTAGTTTTATATTTTTCTCCAAACATTTCTTTAATATTTTCTTTATTTGTTAAGTTTTTATTTGTCAGTTATTTATTTATTTATTTTATTATATTTATCAACTTGCTAAATAAATAATTTCTATGCGTAAACTAATAAGTAAATTTACCAATGCCAATAATATTTTATTTGATACATAAAAAGTAGGATGTTACATTCACTATGATCAACAAGGATACAAAAGAGTTTCAATCAAGTATACAACAGAGTGTTAACAGTCAGACAAACAACAAAGCCATAAAATTACAAATACAAAACCAAAAAGATGAAAAGCTAAAAGAATAAAGCTATTATGTGAATTGAATATCTCACAACTTAGACCTTATTTTAAAGATCTAACCATTTAGAATAAAGAACTAAATGTTATGTACCTGTTGTCAAAAGTTCAGTCTAATCCAATGATGAGAAAATCTACAACTGTAATTTTACAATGATTGTTTTGTGTGTGAACAAAATTACTTTCTTTCTTTTTCTCTCTCAAACTGCTAGTATTCTCTCTTGTTTGAGACCTAACTGCCCCTCCCCTCTTTTTTCAGACCTCTCTTCACTTAAATAAGTAAGGAACCTAGTGGGCTTCTCAATTTTTGGGTCGTTCTCCACATAGGAAGGGAGTCTTATACCCAACATATCTCTCTTTCACAACTGTGTGGAGATAACCACCAAATTGACAATCTCACAATTTCAAACTTTCCTCATGGTAATTATTTAGTCATCATATTATAATCATTATCATCAGTATGAATTTTAACCAACTCCAACAACTTAGCAACCAAAATATCACATATCTAATGATACCTTACATCAATATGTTTGGACCTTGAATGTAAAGTTGAATTCTTACCAAGATGGATAACCTTTGATTGTTAACAAATAATGGATATTTATCTTGCAGAAAACCAAGTTCTTGCAAGAACTTCTTCACTCCTGGAAACTCCTTGCATGTTTCAATAATGACAATAAAAGTAAACAATGTCACACACCTTTATACCTTTAATTATCAAGTCACAACTCTCTTTACAAACTTAATCAAATAGCTCGATGTGGACTTTCTAAAATCAATGACTAGCCAAATCTAAATATGAGTAGCCTATCAAAGTAAACTTATTACCTTTAGAGCAAAGCTTCATATCAACAGTACCATAAAGATACCTCAATCCATTTCACGAAATTTCAATGCTCTTTACCTAAATTTGACAAGAATCAACAGGTTGTACCAATAACATGTGTAATATCTAGTCTTGTAGACATCATTGCATACATCAAACTACTTATTGCAAATGCATAAAGAATTTTCTTCATGTTTGACTTTTCAAATTCATTTGAAGGACTCTATTTAGCACTCAATTTAAAATGAGTTACAAGATAAGTGTTCACTACCTTAATGTTTCCATCTAGAACCTTTGCAACAACCTTTTAATATAGTGTTCCTCTTATAACCAAAGTTTCATTTTCTCTCTACCATTGTTGATTCTTATACCAAGAATTTGTTTAGCATCTCCCATGTCTTTTATGGCAAATAACTCACTTAATTGTTTCTTCAACCTCTCAATTCATTGCCTTGGAGCCTACTTCAAACTATATAAGCTCTTTCTCAACCTACACAAAATGGTCTTCTTTTCTATAACCTAAAAATTATTAGGTTGCTTCATGTAAATCTCTTCCTTCAAATCACCATGAAGGAAAGAATTTTCATGTGCATTTGCTCTACCTTTTCTTTGGCTAAAGCCTTTAACCACTAAACTAACTTCTTGGGGACACAAAATTATTCTCATGTTTCACCCTAAAACTTTACTTGTTTTCTAAGGCCCTCTTGCCCTTGGGCAATTTCACTAAGTTATAAGTTTGACTATCATGCAAGGATTTCATCTCATCTTGCATTGTATCTAACCATCTCTTACTTTTCTTCATTTTCCAAGGCCTCTTCAAAAAATTCAGGTTCTCCCCCATCAATGAAGATCACATATTCATTAAAAAAATCTTGTAGAGTTTTTTCCTACTAGACCTCTTGAATTGAACTTAAGATAGTTTAAGTGCAACATCAAGATTCTCATTATGTCACATCTAATGTTCCTCCTAGACATCATCAATAGGAACATTTAATCCATCTTCAAGTTGTTGATCATCAACATTATCATGATATTCATCATGTTGAACACTACTCTCATGATTATCCAAATTATGAATAGGCAATCACATAAGATCAACATCAATAAGATTTCTATCTTTTTCAAATGTAGTCTTCTTCACTTTATCAATGTCCTCAATGGTTTTGTCTTTCTTGAACTACACATCATGACTTCTAACTAGCTTTTTCTCAATAGAATCATACAACTTGTCACTAAACCAATAAAGATGCATTGTCTTATCTTCACATCCAACTTGGATCTTTCATCCTTTGGAATATGCACAAATGTATTGTAATTAAAGACACACAAATGATCATAACTCACATTCTTGTCAAACCAAATTTTATTTGGCATTTCACTATCAATGAAAACTATAGGAGTGAGATTAATAACATGCATCGTTGTGTATAGTGTCTCACCCTAAAAATGTTTTGGTGACGAATAAAATGAGAAGAATTAGAAGAAAATCATAATAGAATTTTCAAGACTTAAAAATAAATTTTTGACATTAAATCATAATTAAATCAATATTTTTAGATAAAATAAATAAGTTTTTATCAAATAAAATAAATAATTGAGAAAAGAAAATTTAATTAGTAGAAGAAAATATAAATAAGTTTTAGGGATTTTTGAAAGAATTTAGAAATTTAAATAGGATTATTAAAATTAAAAACTAAAAATGAAAAGAAAAGAGAAAAATAAGAAAAATCAAAGAAGTAAAGAAAAGGGGTGAAATTTTGGAAAAAAAAAAGACAAGGATTCGAACCTGGGTCCTAGAAGTCAAGGAGAGAAAGAACAGAGCTTTGTTAACTGGGCTACCCATTTTTGGGTAATAAATAATGACCCATGAAACATAAAAGAAGTAGGCATGTGGTTAAATGAAAAATTAAAATCGTGAAATGCACAAAAGGCTAGGGACAGATTCGAAGGTAGGAGCAGTAGGTCGAGGGATTAATGCGTATGCAGGGGTTATCATTTGACCGCTAGGCCCATCGGTGTTATTTTTACCAAATAGAAACTAATTAAGCTAACGTTAAAAACAGGTTGCCACCATTGAAGCAGCTTCATCATCCTCTTCCCCAAGCCGATTTTCAACATTGACGTTTTTGTGATGCTACGTTGCCTAGGCCCTGTTATCCACCTAGCTAAAATTTCCATGACCTATGGAATACTTAAATACGAAGAAAGGAGTCAACGGAGGTCTACAAATAGGAAATTGAATTCAACATCGATGGTGAAAAATCGTGAACTTCATTTTTAAAATTCCCCTCATTTCCTCACTCTCGTTGCTCCCTACCAATCCAATTAGCTTCGAAATTGTTCATAGAACAATTCTGTTGAAGAAATTTGAAGAATAACTCAAAGAATCACAAGTTACCAATGTCATCGGAGCCTCACTAGAGCTTCGCTAGAAAGTTTCATTCCAAGTAAGAGCAATTATCTTTTCTTCAAATTTAAATCGTAGATTCGTTTTAAACTATTCTAATTTGATTTCTAGGAAGTTTCACGCACTAAAACTCAGTATTCTAGAAGAACAAGTCTAAATTAGAAAAATTCAAATTTTGAGAAATCAGAACTTAGATAATCTGTATCTATACATGTTTGAACCGATTTTGAGAATTTATTTGAGAAAGGATATTTGAATCATTTAGTGGTTAATAATCGTGAAAATTGATCAAGAAAAATCAAGGATTTGAAATTCAAACCAATGGTTTTGAACCAGTATTCTAGAAAAAGGAAGAAGAAGATGATTAAAAGGAAAATCACCATTTTGCCTTCTAGGGAAAATTACCAAAATACCCCTAATATGTTTTCTTTTATTTTTTTTCTGTCATTTTTATTCATTCAAATTTTGAAACAAGTATAGAAGATAGCTCTACTTTTGTGCATAAACATAAAAGTAATTTTTCTCCAAAAGTTTGAATAAAATTAATTCGTTTTTCAAAAATTACCAAAATACCCCTAAGAGATAAAAATAGGAATTTCACCGATTTTTTTGTCAATGAATTAAGGGAAAATCTTCAGAATCAACCTAGGTATAAGCCTAGGAAATTTTTACCAATTTAGAAATTCAAAAATCCTCAAGAATAACATTTTTATTCCAAAATATCCCTAGTATATGAAAACCAAGTTTTACCATTAATTGGTCATTCCAAATGCAAGAAGAGATAGTCTAAACCCTTTATAGCATTAGTAGGAATTTTCATAAAAATTTACGAGCTAAAAATGTAAAAGAAAAGTCTTTAAAGGGTAAAATTTTATAAAATGACCAAAATGACCAAAATGCCCTAGGTTGAAAAATAAATTTTTATCATTTATTAGATCTCCTAAAATCTAGGAAAATATTTTAAATTACTAGAAACCTATATAACAAAATTATGAGTTGTAAAATGAGGAAGAAATCCATAAAATGACAAATTTTTGCAAAAAGACCAAAATACCCTTCTTAAGAAAATTCTTGAAAAATATCCCTTTTTCAGCAAAATTTCCAAACATAGACTAATGGAGATTTAAAACCTCCTATACATACTTCTTTCGCATAAATATAAAGATAAAAGGAAATTGTGGAAGAAAAGGTGAAACGACCATTTTGCCCCTTGCCTTGTTATTTGAATTTAATATATATTATTGATTATTGTGATTATTAATTATGCATTTAAATGTGTTGGATTGATGATGTAAATATGATTTCATACCTCCATTGTTAGTGAAAGGTAAATGTTTCAGATAAATATCCATCTAAGATAGTAAATTCTAAATTAACCTTAGGATAGATGATAAATTGAGATATACTCAAACAATGATGACACAATTTAGAATGATTGTGATATAAAGATGGATATCTGAATTTGTCACCAATACCAAGATAAGATGAACAGTGGAGATGTCAGATAGAATAAGCAAGGTAAAAAGAACTGAAAAACTCAACGAGTGAGAATTAAGAATAGGGAATGCAATGGTTGAGCATAGAAAGTACCTGAGGAATGTATGTAGGCTCTTGTGAGACCTTGGGGGTATATAAGGTGCCAAGTTGTGAACTGCTCAGAATGAAAAGGGTGTCATAGAATTGGCTTGGCATCCTTGACAAAGCAGAGCATTATCAAGACTTAGTTGAGATTATCCTAGACTGAGTATCATGTAATGTATGTACTCTCGATTGTCAACCAAAGATTGCAAATTGGACTATTAATGATATGCTCGTATAAACCATCCTAGAGTTAGTAGCAATAGAGGCAGCGAAGGGCCCTAAAGCGAATTGAAATTCAAATTAGGCACACACAATGAGATGAGAGCCTACGTTAAATCAGACCATCCTCTATTTGAATGTATGTGACAACAAGGATAGATAACTCACTCCTACACCTCCCTATCTTTTCAGACATCAATGGAAAATGATTTTCAACCATTATTCCACTTGACCATAATACCCTTGGAAGGAAGATGGACATATGACAGAGTCCAAGGAGATGACACATTTATGGGATATGTCCGATTTGCTTTCAGACTTGCTAATATTGTAGTCCCTTGGAAATTTCATCATGTGGATTTACCAATGGTCTTATCTCAAACTCAGCTACCTAGATTTTTTGGTGCTCCAAACATGTAAAGATGACCTCAGACTCCTTAACCTCCACAATCCTCTATGGGGTCAGTCCAAGCTAAAGATCCAAATAGGAGAGAAGATTTTACAAACGAAGAAAATCCCTCTAAAGAATCTGACTAGATCGAAATTAGTCCTAGAAATTAGTAAAGGAGATGTTTTGTTTGAATATCAAAGATATTATAATGATGCAATAAGTTTCTTATGACTTCATTTATCTTTTTTAATTAAGTGGTAAGAACTCATAGTAGAAGTTGTGTGGATTGTTATGTTCTTGTTAAATTGTAATTCCCCTAGCGAGTTAAGTTTTTAAAAATATTAACTACACGAAAACTATCTAAATACAATTTCTTAATTACTAAGAGAAAATAGAGAAGGGTGTTACAATTAGTTGGTATTAGAGCAATTTGATCCCTTAGAGCTTGAGAAACCCTATAAGATTAGGTAAAGACCACTATGTTCACTACTTTTGTTTGAAGGTTTCCCACAAAATAAAGTAATTGTGCTGAGGCAAAGTAGGTCATGTGATTCTCCACCAATTTTCTGCCTCTTCAACGAACATAAATGTTGTGAAATTGACTTTGTGTTCTTCCATACAAGACATGACAATAAATATCTTCTCAACATTTGTGATCCAATTTTGCACTTCTTCTAGGTTGAAGGAACCGTTAATTGAGGTGGATTGTTCCTATGGAAGGATGTGAGTCCTCTGTACTCTGTAGGTTCCTTGTTTCTATGTTGCATTATCCTTTCCAGGACTTGGGTTATCCGGTCCAATACTTGTTGGGTATTCTTCCTAATGGTCTTCCAACCATATTGTCTTGTGGATACAACAGATAATCTCAAGATTACTTACCTTATTTCTAAAGTCTTGAAATATATTTCAAACCTATCTTAGTATTCACACTACTACCCAAGTAATGTTAGTAAAAGTTCTAAGGTTTCTCCAACTAAAATCAACCAAGCTCTAATACCAACTAATTGTAACACCTCTTTTTATTACTTTTATTTTATTAATAATTATCTCCAGAGTTATTGTGCCAATATAAACTTACCACCCAATCAATTCGGGGAATTAAATTTGGCGATAAGATAACTCATTGTACTATTTTCATTCCTAGTTCTCATTACATAACATATATATATACTATAAGGTAGAAAAGTTATACATTCTTCAAACGTAGTGATGCAAATATTAGCAACAAAAGTCCTTTATTTAACTATTCTCATCTAGTCTAAAGTTTTAGATGGATATTCTTCATCTATTGATTCTTCTATGTGATTCATATTGCTAGCTTGAACTAACCCCATTAATGACTGTGGTGGTTGAGGGGTTTGTGGCCTTCTCCGATTAGCTAGTACATTCAAAAATCCAGGTGGTGGAGTCTTAAAAAGAACGATTGATAAGTCTACATGATGAAACTGCCAAGATACTACTACGTTAGTGGGTCGGAATGCGAAGCGGACATACCCAATGAAGGTATCATCGCCTTGGACACTATCATAGGTCCATCTCCCTTCTAGGGTAACACCATGTTTTTAGTCTATAAGAGAATGGGGTGTATGAGTGAGTCATCAATTCAGGGATATACGTAGGATAGAGGGAAATCTTATCTAACGTAGACTCTCATTTCACCGTTCGTGCCTAATTAGGTTTTCTAATCATTTTTGGGCCCTTCGTAGCCTCCTACTTTACTAACTCGAAGAGGGACTTACACGAGCGCATAATTAAATATCCAATTTGCAACTTTTGGTTGACGACCGAGAGTACCTACCTTGACTGGTGGTACTTGGTCTAGAGTACTCTCAACCGAATCTTGATAATGCTTCGCTTTATTGGGGACGCCAAGCCAGTTCTGTGACACCCTCTTTACTTCGAGCGGTTTACAACTTGGCACCTTATCTACCCGCAAGGTCTCACCAGAGCCTGGGTACATTTCTCAAGTACCTTTTGTGGCCAACCATTGCATTCTCCGTCTTAAATTCTCACTCGGTAGAGTTTTAGATTCATCTACCATCCTTATCTCATTTTTCATCTCTTTTATTTCTTTTTACAATGGTACTGATATCATATCAAAGTTCTCAATGAACAACATTTCATTTGTACATCACAATCATTCTAGATTGCATCATCATTGTCTGAGCATATCTTAGTTCATCATTTATCTTAGGGTTTAACAATAATTTCTATCACTAATAGACAGTTAACAAGTATATTTCCATTCCACAGATAGTAGAATTATTGAACTCACATTTATACCACCACACAAAACCTTTCAATGCATAGTCCATGACTTACAACAATTAGTCACCTATTTTACCATCAAATAATAGGGTAGGGGTAAAATAGTCATTTTTACAGAATATGGTTTTCTAAAACTCTCTTTTCACCTCTCTATCCAAAATTACTTGGTATGTAGGTTTCTAGTATCTTCAAATATTTTTTTCTGAGTTTAAAGAGCTAATTTAGAACTAAAAATAAATTTTTGTAAGGTAGGGGTATTTTGGTCATTTTTAAAATATTTATTCTTTTCTAATTTTTTTTTCTATTTTAACCTAGAATTCATAAAAGGTGTTTAATATTTACTATAAATGAATAAATTCAGGTTTCCAAAAATTAGAATTGTTTGGAAATGATAAATTCCTTATTTTAGGCCTTAGAGGTGAAAAGGTCATTTAGTGAAAATTTATCTTTTCAAATTTTTACATCTGAATTCTTACCCTAAATTTTCAAAATGGATTCTATTTTATGTTATAAGGTACTCAGGCTGTTTTTCATAATTTAAAATGGCTTAAATTGATGAAAATTCTTACTTGTTATATCCTAGGTGTAAAATGGTCATTTTTAAAATATTATTTTATTTTTAAGGGTTTTGAAATTTCAAAAGTGATATTAAAAATTCTACATATGTTTCTAAGTAGAATCCTAAAATTTTCCCCTCATTATGTTGATTAAAAACATATTAAAATCTTAATTTCCTTCCTTAGGGGTTTTTTTGGAATTTTTAAACATAATGTAACTTTCGTCAAATTTTATGAGAAAGATTTATCTCATTTTCTCCATAAGCTTGCAACTATCCGAAAAATGGGCAGAGAAGAAAAATATCTTATTATTATTATTATTATTATTACTATTATTATTATTTGTTGTTATTTGCATCCCCCTTCCCTCTATTATTATTATTCACAACCCTCCCCCATTATTCTTCTTCTTCCCTGGTCTTAGCTCAAACCAGAAAGGGTTTGAAATTTGATTTTCTTTGTTTAAGCCTATTTCAAACATTTAATGATGCAAATACATTTCCAGTATGAATTAAAATGTAATGACACTAAGGATTCAACCAAATAATGACTCCTACCTCTCCGGCAAGTCGCGGCGGTGCTCCAATGGAGGTATATATTTC
Organism: Pachyrhizus erosus; assembly: GCA_026544285.1. Taxonomy (NCBI): domain Eukaryota; kingdom Viridiplantae; phylum Streptophyta; class Magnoliopsida; order Fabales; family Fabaceae; genus Pachyrhizus; species Pachyrhizus erosus. The sequence goes on from JAMLFT010012532.1 coordinate 9,195, forward strand.
TTGATTTGGGAGTAGTTCTCCAAGCCTTTTGGGTAGAATTGTTCCTCAAGCATTTTCGAAGCTTCCTGGGTTAAAGGGAGGTCACGAGGGGTTGAGAAATTAGAGAATCGAATTGAAGTTTTTCCTATTTTTTCCTCCCTCAATCTGGACCTTGGACAGGTATTTATAGCCTTCCTTCGGTATGATTCCTTCACATTTAAGGAGTTACAGGTGATGGGCAAAGCTTATTGTGTCAGGGACAGAGTTGGAAGTGTAAGGTAGGCGGCCTAGGCTCGAGGAGCGGTGTCGTAAAGCTTAGGAAGCTTTTGGTAATGGCGGTGTGGGAGATGAAGTTGATGTTACACGTTCCTATTTGTTGATGGGGTTTGCAGTAATAGAAATATAAATAAAGGCGGTTAGTAACCACTGAACATGACTTGGCCCAGTAGTTAAGACATTGGATTCTAGGTTGCTAGGTCCTGCCCTTCGAACCTAGCTTAGGGTGTTTTCTTTTACGTGTTTTATTTTCCTTAAGCTCAACATTTTTAATTTTCATATTTATTATTGCGTTAAACTACTACCCACGTGCATAGTTCAATTGGCCACTCACTCTCTCTCTCCTTTCTGACCTTGGGGACGTGGGTTCGACCCTGTCCTACCCCCCCCCCCCTTTTTCCAGCCTTCTTTCTTTTTCTTTATTTCCCCTTTTTCTTTTATATTTTATTATTTTCTATTTTTTTTTAATTTCTATAAATTGTATTTTATCTTTTTAAATTCTAAAAAAAATTATAATTCAGATTATATTTTCTTCCACTAAATAAAATTATTTATCTTGATTAAAATTAATTTATTTGTATAATAATTATTTAATTTTACTTAATTCTTAAAATTTTATTTTAAACTCTTGAAAGTTTTATTTTGATTCTACTTCTAATTCTTCTCTGGTCTATATTTCCTTTATTCATTTTCTTTATATTTGTTATTATTTTAATCTTCCAATTCTTAACACTAAAATATTATTTTTCTTTCTTCCCCGAATAATATTTGTAACGACTACTTTTTCATTAAACAAAATCTCCAAAACGTAACAGTCATTTGATTTCATTACAAAAAAGTTTATATAATACATTGTTGGTAATACAAAAGGAAAATTTTTAAGCATCTTCTCCCGGATCTTCCGAAGGATC
>JAMLFT010012533.1:0-10360 GCA_026544285.1 Pachyrhizus erosus
AGTGTTTTTAATTAAGGACTTGTTTAAGTGGTTGCGATTTTTTGTTTTTTGTTTTTAAATATCATTTTTAAAATAAAATATTTTTAACAAAAATAAAATTGAAATGATTTTTAACTTAATATTAAAATACTCTTACATTCATTTTAAAAAAATTAAGTAGATTTAATTTTTAATTTTAAAAAATACAATAATTCTTATAATTATTAACACTATTACTGTTATTACCATTGTTTCTGTCACTATTGTTACCTATGTCACATTTTCATAGTTATTATTACTATTACTATTATTATCATCATCCATCATTACCACTCACCACAATCATCGTCGGAGAAATACAAAGTCTTGTATTTTTTTAATCTTTTATTTTTTTAGTGATGATCAACTTTTGAAAAAGACTTGAAGAAAAACTTTCATAAGAGAAATATAAAACATCAAACAAAGTGAACTTGAACTTTCAAATATGCAACTATCTAAAGTCCTAAAAAAACTTGGTGAATCTTACAAGACTTTAAATTCAATATTAAATGTCTAAATGACATGTCAAAGTTTAAATGTTTGCAGGATGAAAAAGAGATAAAGACAATTAGATAGTGATTTACAATTTAGAATGCAAATAAGAATTGACAGCACTACTTACAGCAAAAAAGTTCGTAAAGCATTTTGACCACCAAAGTTTTCGTCACCACCTACTATTAATGTTATATATATTTATCATTGTTGTTATTTTTATAATTGTGCTATTTTTTATTATTTATATAATTTTAATAAATTTATATTTATTTTATAAATTTATTTGTTTTAAATATCTTTATTGTTTTTAGTATATTTAATTATTTATTTTTTATTATTTTTATATGTTGATACTTTTTTATATTATATTATTTTATAGTGAAATAAGATAAGATAAAACAATTGAGTCATTTTATCATTCTTCAATTAGCAACAAATTATTAAAAAATAAAAACAAAAAAATTAAAATTAAAAATTGAAAACTAAAAATAAATTTAGTTTTTAAAAATTTTAAAACTAAAAATAAAAAATCACCTCTAACAAAGCCTAAATTAATTAACTTTCATTTTTTTATAACAATTAACTAACTTTCATTAACAGAGTAAAATGATAGAATTACAAGAATCTTGTATTTAAGAAAGAAGGATTTAAAAAAGGCGTAATACTTGTTATTATTTATATGTCAAAGATTTCAAAAGTCGTTAGGGTCATGAAAATATGTATATATCTTTTATAAAAATATGCACAAATAACTAATCTAAAAAATCTAATAAAATAAATTTACTTAAAACATTAAAATTTATACAAAACAAATAAAAAGTCATTAATTGCACAAAATGAGATCTCTAATAATTTCAAAATGTCACTAATAAATTTATATAAACTAATTTTATGAAAGATAAATGTATCATGTAATAAATTAAATTAATGGAAAAGATTGATACAAAGTTTTTTTTTAATAATAATGGACATATTCTTATATTGAGACACGTATGAGGTTAGATTTCCAAAAATAAAAATGAATATAGTGAGAAATATGTGGCATTACTATTATATTAATATGTTAATTAAATAGTTTATTAAAAGAGCATTCACATGATTCAAAGGAAAAATGGTAATAGCATTTTTTTTCTTCTAAATCGATAGTTTTTATGTATATGCAAAAGCTATGACATTGTAAGTTGCAATTTTGTTATCCTAACGGCATTATATTCTATAACAATATTTTTTTACATATTTTTAAGAATAAATTATACTAAATATCTTTAAAATTATGTAAAAATATACAAGCATCTTGTACTATTTTTTATTTTTATGATATCATTTCTTAATTTTTAAAAAGGATAAATACTCATTTTGATTTTTAAATCTGTGAAACACTAATAATTGAATTCTTAAAAGAATAAAAATTATAATTTTATCCTCAAATATGTAAAAAGTATGACAAATTAGTTATGTGATTATAAATATATGTTATTTCTAACTTTCTTGCATATGTGATACATTTGATTATGTGTCACATTGTTGATAAAGGGGTGAATTAATTTGTCAGCAAATTATACACGAACTAATTTGTCACGGTTTGATCAAATTATGAGATTAAAAAAATAAATTACAATACAAAGGTATGCTTAAATTAGAAAAGGAATATAGTTATTATCATTATTTTTTAAAAGAAAAATATTATAAGAAATGAGTCAAATTAATAAATAAAATTAATATTTAATATTTTATTAGAAGTAAATCTATTGATAAAAAAAAATCAATAGATTGAAAGAATCATCAGTAATATATTGATTTAAATTAAATAAAAATAATTCATTAATTATTTTTATAGTGTGTAATACACATATTAAAAAAATCGAATAAATATTAGTTTCGTCTCTAAATATAATAAGACTCTATTTTTAAATTTATTTATCTTGTTTCATTAGATTTTTTTAAAATTATCTTTTATATTAATTATTTTTTATCAAAATACTCTTAATTACATTACAATAATCGTTATAAATTAATAACATAAATTGACCCCTCTCTTAATAACAAAATAGCTAATTGAAAAAGGTGAAATGATGAATTTGAATAATTTTAAGAATAATTTTAAAAAAATAATATAAATTAATAACACATTTAATTTATTAATTTTTTTTAAAAAGATAGTGTTTGTTAGTATTTATTTATTAAAGATTCAAAATCCACCGTGATCATAAAAAACGTATATGCATCTGATAAAAAGACACAGATAAACTGATCAATAAAATCTATCAAAATAGATTTACTAAAAAAATTAAAATTTATAAAAATAAAAAATACGTGGGAGACATTAATTACTCAGAATGAGATCCTTGACAATTTCAAAATCTCACAGTTAATTTTATTAAACTAATTTATGAAAGATAATTTTATCATATAATAAATTAAATTAATGGAAGATATAAATATAGAATTTTCACAACAACAAACTATCTTAACTATTCTAAGTGACACTATTTATTAAGCAGAGAGGGAGCCATGGATATATTTGCGAATAAAATAAGATAAAAAAAGACACACAAGAAAATCTAACAAAATAGATTTACTTAAAAAATTAAAATTTATAAAAATAAAAAATACACGGGAGACATTAATTACGCAGAATGAGATCCTTGACAATTTCAAATTTTCACTGCTAAATTTATTAAACTAGTTTATGAAGGTAATTTTATCATATAATAAATTAAATTAATGGAAGAGATTAATATAGATTTTTCACAACAACTAACTATAACACTATTATTAAGCAGGGAGGGAGTCATGAATATATTGATAAGTAGGTTCGACTTCTCAAAATAAAAAAGAAATTGGTTAGAAACATTTCATTGTTTAATCTCTAATGCAGGCACTCTCTCTAAGTATCGCTCAAAGAGGTTTGTTGGTTCGAAATATTGTAAAGGACAACAGTCCAAAACCACTATCTCCTAAATATCACTCAAAGAGGTTTGTTGCTTCAGGTAATGCTGTCAAAGAAGACACTCCAAGACCTGTAAGACTAGTTTGGTGGACAACATCTCCATTGAACTTTGTCAAGGTTAAAGCTACTGCAGGAGTTGTTAGAGATTGGGAGGGAAATTTTATTTTTGCATTTTCTAGTGCTCTTGATGAATGCATAGTTTTGGAAGCTGAATTATGGACAATAACAAACATGGGATTCAGAAATTTAATGGTTGAAAGTGATTCTCTAATTACTATCCAACTCATCATGACTGGTCATATTTGTTGGAATCACGTCTTTAGAGAAGCCAACTCAGTATCTGACCAGGATGTAAAACTTTTTTACTTTCCTCCCCTTCATTTGGGTGCCTTTGTGGGCTAATGAAGTTGGGACAATATACATTAATTATATTTTTTGTCTTGCAGGCCAGTTTGTAATACGTTGTTGGTACACCTATAACTTTTGTAATTGTAAAAAACAATGTTACACATTTTGTTTCTTTGTGTTTGCAAAAATAGTTGAAGTTATTTCTTCTTGTTAATATTTTATTTCCTTTAAATTTTTCGAAATCAGTTAAGTGACCTGGAGATTTATGAAGTTGGAAATAATTTTTCTGAAATCCATCATTCTATCTAATAAATGATCAATCATAAATATTTACTGATTCTATAGTTTGTCCTTTGATTACATCAAAATTGTAATCACATTTAACGCACTAGCAGAACTATCAATATTCATTACAAAGGGTATAATCACCGATCCCACCCGCACTATGAAAACAAAAACAGTGTATTAAATGAATTATAAATTTGTTACATAAGACCGCTAATAGATGTCATACCTCCCACACAAAAATAAAGACCAGAAGGTATAGTCAATATATCTATATCCTCAAATCCACATCCATGCTTTGCCAACTTCAGCTTCCACAAAAAATGATCAACCAGCTTTGAATAGTTTACGAGATTTTCCATGTTATATCTATTTGCTCGGTCTCAAATCAGAAAACTGCCTTTGTTCCAGCTGCAATTAAATAATCGGTCCCTCTTCAAACCAGAAAAAATAATCTTCCTTTGCAACAATCTAAAATAAAGCACTCCAAACAGCTCCATCCCCTTCACCACACTTTGAGTGGACATACTTAATCTTCTCCACTGACTTGCAGATTCCACTGCAGCTCCAATCAAATGATGCAACACATATGTTACCTGCTTGTGCCTTCCACTCACAGTCTACAGAAACATCAAATATAAATAAGAACCATGGCCAAAACAAAAAGGTAAGGTGGGGATTAAGAAACTGAGTTGATGTTTAGATCATCTTAAATTTTAGTCATGATTTCTTCTAGCTTTTAAAACCAAGGCAACTTCTATCAAGAAACAACTTGAGAGATATGAAGAACTATATAAGAAGAAATTTCAAATGTTGATATGTATAGGAAGTCATTCATCTAGGACCAGCAAGACAAAGTAAAAAATACAAGTAACAAGTGCCAGAACATATTGGGGCAGAGTGTATTTGCTGGTTACATACCTGGAGGAGTTCCACAACACATATTGCGGTCATCAATATGCTCAACTTCAAGACCAATGAACCATGCACCAAGCGAGACATCTTCATTAGCATATTTGTGCAAAATTGGCCTGCAGTCATTATAAGGATCCACGTGATTTTTATATGTAGAAAAATATTCTATGAAAAATATATAACAATTCTTACTGGTTATATAATTAGGAACATTTTAAGCTTTCATGAAAAAAGTTTCTTATTTTAATCAAATCATGCAAAATATGTATTTTGATTTCAGTAAAACATGCAAAACTATCGTTCTGCACAAAGACAAATCTAGTTTAAGGCTTATTTCATATTCAAAAATTTTCTCTGGCAACAGATACAGTAAAAAATTGCTGATCTGGTTATCCCTGCACAAATTATCTAGCGAAAAATAAACAGTGGTGGCCTAGAGATCATAAGATAGCCAATAAAAGTACTGCATGGAAATCATATACATACTGGTTGATGGAAATGTAAGTAGCCAGATCCTTAGAGATTGCATATATCTGGCCAGTTGCATGTCGGAAGTATTTGTTTCCCTCTTCCCCAAACTTCCAAAACTCAGGTTCATGGTACTTCACATCCCTACAATACAAAACAAAGTCAGACATAAATACAAAGCCACATTGAGGGGCATAGAAGGAGAGAGGCCTCTTTCCTAATTATTTTACGTGCACACACACACATAAAAGTCCAGTGGAATTACTTTCTAGAAAGGACTGGTCCAGATTTCATGCACCCAATGTAGACCCTGGGTTTTGATAGATGACGAGCAAGGGTTGTTGCCAGGACACCTAAACAGTAACACATGTTAGAATATTAAAGCTTATTTGTAAGAAAAATGGGGTAGAGGAAGATGGCGAAGGATAAAAAATGGCAACGAAACACAAGAAAGAAATCAAAAATCCTGAGATAGCATATACCTAAATTTACATGGACATCATCATCCACCTTGACATAGAAATCAGCATCCCACATTCCAACTGCAGTAGAAAAGAAAATCTTTGTCTTTGCAGACAGCTCATGATACCCTTCAACATGTTCCTACAAGATAATGTAAAATCAAATATCACTCTCCTGCCAGATTATCCAACGTTTTTCTCACCTAAAAAAATTATTAACAAAGATCTGCCTTACTAGGCGAAGGAAGTCTTTGTGCTGGGCTTCTTCTGAATCAATAGCTCGATCTAAAATGCTGTTGGAAGTTGCACTGTGACAACAATGGCAGTATGACCCACGTTAGTGCCGCTAAGTAGTAACACATATATACATATTTCATCTTTCAGGTAGGATAATACACATTAATTAAAAAATTTCTTCGTACAGGTAATAATAGCCATCCCTATGCAAAAGTGCAGAGTTACATGGCAAAGGAGCGTGTGCAATGTAAGGTAAAGAAATTGAATTGCACTAGTACCCTTCTGCCTTAGGATCTTGCCAGGTTAAAAAATAAAATTTCATACTTACAACCATATAAATAACAAAAACACAAACCTCAATTTAACAAAATTACAAATAGACAATGGATCATATGATGTTTTAACTTCTAGGATTTTGATCCCTATCATGTCATATCCAAGTAAAGAATAGATGAGGCATGCAATGCACAATCAAGTTATTTAGAAGGCAAGAATTAAATAAGATATGAACATCTTTGGTTATTTAGAGCATAGATCATTGTAATTGTAATATGAAAAACACAACCATCCAGGGACAGATGCAGGATTGAAAGGTTGAGAGGCCAAAAAATAGATGAAGAGAAATTCTATCAACATACTTTTTAAAAACACTATTATTAATTGAAATTACACAATTGTGTTAGCCTCACTCCTTACTTAATGAGTCTGCATTCATGATTTTGAAGTTTCCAATATGTTTTTACTAATAGAGTGTGTTAGAAGGAGTATGTTAGAAAGTGTAATGCTAAAACTTCTTACAGATAAAATATTATGAAACAATTTTTAATCATATATACTAATAAATTATAGTAAAATAGACAAAAGATTTGATTAGGTCCATATTGACATAACACGGAAACTAATATTAGTTTTATAAGCTTCCTTTTATCATTTAGGAAAACACAACTTTCTTAATATGTGAGATCGGAGTACAAACTGTTAGAATATATGAAAAATATCTCATAATATTAATCTTTTATCTTAGAATATTTTAGTGCAACTTAGATTATCTCTCAGGATTAATTTTCCTATTTCCTTGGTTTCCATATTTCCTTATAATCTCGTGATTTATCTCCTTATTTAGTAAAGATTATGATTAGTATAAATACGGATTAGTGTTTTATGTTTTATCAACACACAACACATCATATCATATCAAGCCAATATCAATCTCAATGTATTAAGTCTCTATTGTCTAAATTCAAATTGCATTGGGTGAGCAACACTGCGTGCAACTTCTTGTTTCCGGTCATGAGACCATCATATCCTCATTGTATATCACACAGAAAGAAAGCACCACCACACATTCCCAAGACCATAAAGATAAGATAAACTCGTGGGAGACGACTTACTTCATGTAAATCATATTGCAATAAACATCCATAGTTAAGTTCATACCTCTAGCTTAGGATGTACAAACTATTTCTAATTAACAAAATATTTTAAAAACATGTTCCCTAATAGTCTGATACCAATTTAACTGCTACATTTGAAAATGTTTGTGCTTTAGGCACAATATAGGCTATTGAGGAAACAAAATAGGCAAAAGGACTGAAGAAAACAAGTCATTATCTTAAATGAGTATAAATGTGAAGAGAGAAATAAAGCTATATGCATTCAAACTTCAAAGGAAGGAGGAACTTGAGACAGATATCCTGTAAAGAGTCTTTGATTATTTACTATCGCGGGATACAAGTGAAGCATCCCCTTCTCAGTAAGAAAGGGTGAACTTAGGTATAAAAAACAAAGTGACATTAGAAGCCACTTTTGTGGCCAATCATAGTTCTTTTAGGTGAGCATTCAAGTGCCGTGATAACCCAGGAGGGTAAAGAGTCAAGTAACCGACTTTTTATTTATTACACATGACAATTTCAAAGCTGCCCACTTTTTTTATCTAGCAGTTAGGTAAGTAGCATTAACATAGACAACTTTGTTCAGGCAAACACCAGGAACGATCTTTGAGTTGTCAAATTAACTAAATAATTAACACTGAGTGTTCCATTATTCCCAACTCACACCAAATTTTTGATTTGATAATTTCATGTAGTTGACACCCAACTGGAATTACCTGTGACCAATCATGAATCTGATAACAATTCCCTTCTCCCGTTCCAACTGAAGAAGTTGTTCACCTGATCAAAATGTGAATGAAAAACACAACATTATAGAAATTAATGAGGGCTACTATCCCCTTAAAAATAGGGGTGAAGAATCTGGTGCCTTTTTAGAAATTTTTGTGCCTTTATAGTTGACTGTTTAAAACAGATTTTTTTACCTTGAGGCATCCAAGTCTCTCTAACTGAATCACGCCTCTTCCTGCTACTGAAAGCCGTGTTTATGCCAATCACTATAAATGCCTTCTTCCTTGGAGCACCTTCCCCAAAAGTGGTGGTTGAAGCATTAGAATCCGAGATCCCACTTTCACGAGAACTCCTAGCTGCTGCTAATTCCATCTGAAGCATGGAAACTTGCTTGTCTAGAGCTCTGGCATGCCTCCCAAGAAATTAAAACAAACATCAATTATTATTAAAAAAAAAAAAATTAAACTGCAAACAAATCTAGAGAAATTGAAAGAGAATCCCGGTGGCACTCACTGAATTGCTTCATGAGTTTTCTGCAATTCGCTCACTGCATCCTTGGGCTGCATCTGATGGGGAAAAACAAAGAGATTTAAAAAATCAAAGCAAAACAATTTGAAACACTTGTGACAAATGAAATAAGAAGATTAAGCAAGCATATTACTTTCTTGGTAGCACAGTCCCCTGAGATCACTTGTAGTTGTTGGTCCCGCTGATGCTGCGCAATAAGCAACCCGTTTGATTCGGGTGGGTCCCACATCCTGCACCCAAAGAAAATTCCCAGGATCGGACCATAATGTTTAAATTCTCAAAAACAAAACCCACAAACCCAGGTTCCCAACTTCACGGCTCAGAAAAAGCATACAATATTTGAAGAAGTTTAGAGAGAGACCTGCTTGTGATGAGCATGCCAATAATGAAGGAAAAGACAGAGAAAATTGGAATCCATGTTGCAGAGATTTTGGTAGAGGTACGAGTCTTCATATCTGTCTTGTGTTCTTCGCGAGGGAGGATTGGAATTTGGTATTTGGAAGATGAAGGTGTGCGGAAAAGTTTTCTGGGAGTGAATGTCAAACGAAGGAATTGGTCTAATGAGTGATAGAATAGAAGATACGCTTATGTGATTGGAGTGGTTTTATTTTATACTTTTTATATAAAGAAAGGTTACAAGATTTGGAATTTAACCTTGTAGTAAATAATGATGACTGTTAAACCAGTTACTGTATCGGTTATGCTCGTACGTGTCGTGTACTGTTTACAAGGTTTGTGTAGTCAAAGGTTTGAGTTGATTGTCAAAGGTTTGGCGAGTTATGTTATAATGTGCGTGTCTCGTAAGAAACGGCGTCTCCTTTCTCACAAGTCAAGCCTTGAATTTTGATTTGCACTCGTCTCAGACGCAGGACCATTTGCGTGTCTTTTTTCGTCCTAAATGAAATTAAATGTAATGTGACGGAATGAACTTTACTTGTGTTAGGTTTGCTGTTTAAAGTATGTTTGGAAAGGTATTTAGAGAATTTATAATTTTTTTATTAATTTATAAGTTAGTTTGATTAACTAATTTTTTAACATATAAATTTATTTTAATAGTTTTAAAATAAATTAGTTTATAAATTATTATTTTTTATCTTTATTAATTTATATGAGATTTTCTTTATGTTTTTAATTAAATAATTAATTATATTTTTTTGTCATTTACTTAGATTTATCATTTAATTTATTAGCTAATATTACTAAACACTTTTAATTTAATTAATTTTTTAACTTTTTAGCTTACTTATAAATTTTAGGTAATTTATTAATTCCAATTAGCTTTAAGGTAATTTTATCAAATATAATTTTAGGTTAGTTATTCTGAATTTGTTTTATAGTTAGAAGAGTGAGACGTATAGATAATTTATTTTATTTTAATTCATGTTTATTGGATAAATATAATATGATAAATTTATTTTGTAAATTTTTTTTATCTTACTTGTGACAATAACTTTTATCTTACTTTATAGTAAAGAATTTATTTTTTTCAATTCATTCTTATCAATATTTAAAATATACAATTTTTTAAAAATTAA
>JAMLFT010012534.1:0-10359 GCA_026544285.1 Pachyrhizus erosus
AAGATAAACTTAATATTTTAAATTAAAATAATATAAAATTTTTTAATTTTAATAAATTAATTAATTGAATTTTATAATAAGCATATGAGGAAGTATTTAATTTTCAATCCAAATTTTTTTACTATCAAATAGAAGGCCATAAAAAATAATTACAATCATTAAAAGTTTAAATATGATAATTCTTGACAAATGTCATTCATTTATTATTGCTTTCAACCCTTATCCATCCATCATTCATTGAGTTTGAAAATAAGTATTTTTGAGCATCTATATTTAGTAGGAAGGGTGAGACTATTTGATAGTTTTATTTAGCAATTCCTAACCTCCCACCCACGTAAAAATATAATGCTAAATAGTTTTCTCAAATGAACTAAATTTAAAATAAACAAAAAATATAAAAAAATACAATTATATAATTGAAAATTTGAGTTAGATTAACAAAAACTCAATAAAAATGAATAAATTTTATAAATTCAAATGATACATAGTAAAAAAATATCCTACTAAAGAGATAAATTAATAAAATTTATTCAAAATAATTAAAAGAAAGCATGAATTAATATTTGTAAGAAAAATATGTTTATACATGAATTTGGCCATGAAAAATAATATTTTTTATTTTAATTTTTTTAAATTTGATTTTAATCTTTTGAAAATTATTATTTTTTAATTTTAATCTATAATATCAAATAATATTTTAATTTTAATATTTTTTATATTTTAAATAACAATATAATAATGACTTTGATAATTGAATGACTTCTAATTTTATTTAAAATTTAATAGAATAATTATTTATAATTATTTTTGTCAAATTTTATTTTTAAATTATTTATTAACTAATTTAACATAATTATTTATTAGACTTTTTATGACATATAAGTTAATAAATTATTAAAGTTATTGTTGCGATATTATTAAATATTGTTATATGATAATAAGAATTAAAATAATTTTTTAAATAAATTAAAATAAAAAATCTTAAATATTAAAATAAAAAAGATGTTATATTTTAAAAATTAAATTAATATTAAACTAAGAAATATTACTAGGTAAAGAGAATGCTAATAGACTATTAGGTAAAGAAATATTACCAGTCTTTCAACTAATACACAAACTTATTCAAAGTGTTTTTATTATTAATAAAAATTTCCCACAATAATAATGCTCCTAACCCCACCAAAGCCAAAAGTAAAATTGAAACATGATATTCTCCCTTAAAATGGCACCAAAATTTATACGCACCCATTCTTCTCTGTTCTGTACCAGTGTGGCTGAAGAAGAAACTTTTTTCTTCTCTCTCTCTATTCATTACTTCACGCATATATTCCTTCAAATTCATTCCATTTTCTCTCATCCAATCAATCAATAACGCACCCTTCCTCTCTTCCCTTTCACACATTCGTTGATCCCTCTTTTCTTCACGCCAACTCTCTTCTGGGTTTATTTCATCTTCAGAATCTCATCATCACTTCACTTTTATCATCTTCTAATTCGAAATTGGTGTTTGGTTGCCGAGAAACTCTCAGAAAAAAAAAAAAAAATCAGTGTTCCCATGTATTGATCCTCTGTTCATTCAGAAAATTTTCTCTTGCGTGTGTGGAGTCTAAACCTCAGACTATATGATCCACTTTTCATTTTACTTTGTTTTCATCGTTCTTCATTGGTAAAACTAAAAAAGACAAATTTTTTTATTCTGGGTCTTGTCTTTTTTTTTTTTTCCTAAATCATTTTTCTCCATTTATTTTTACTTTGTTGAGAGTGTTGGAAAATGTTGGGGACTGCCTTGCAATTTGGAAGTATTCGTGGTGATGATCGGTTTTACATTCCGGTGAAGGCAAGGAAAAATCAGAATCAGCGTAAACCGGTTCAGAAAGGGAAGGGTGGTGGTGAAACCGAGAGTGCTGATTCAGTTTCAAAGAGCCAGCTTGTTGCTTCTGAGAATGGGAATCCCAATAAGTCTTTATATTCGTTGAACAAACCATCTTCTTGCCCTTCTGTAGAGCCTGCTAGTAACATTGATAGGTTTCTGGAGTCCACAACTCCTTTAGTCCCAGCTCAATATTTGGCTAAGGTTGATCTCATCTTGTCCTTTATACAATTGTGCAATTGAGCAATGTTTTTGGTGATGGTTTTTGCTTTGTGGGACTTGGAGGGTACAACAATCTCCATTTAGTGTATGTTTGAGTGTGAGAGTTTGGAAAATTGATTTTGAATGAAATTTATTTTAGCTAAAATTGAGCTTGAAGTGAAGTGGTTTATGTTAAAGTGTTTTTATTTTAAAAACAAGTGTTTTATTTTAGCTAAAATGTTCTTTCAACTCAAAATCAATTTTGGACCAATTCCTCAGTCTGAGACCAAATATGTGAACATCTAACTAAAATCATATTATCTGGTATTTAAATGTGATTTCGAATAATTGAATCTTAACAAACACTTGTTTTTTGGTCTGTTGATGAAACGTTAACTCTAGCAGGAATAGTTTACTAGCTTTAAACATAAGATTGATGAATTTCACTGTTTTACTACCAGCTTACTTACTCAGGACTTGCTTTTGTTATGTTGTGGGTGTAGACAACAATGAGAGGTTTGAAGACTTGTAATGTGGAGTACCTATCTTTTTTTGCCCTTAATGATCTCTGGGAATCGTTTAAGGAGTGGAGTGTATATGGAGTGGGGGTCCCTTTGGTACTTGATCAAAGACAATCTGTTGTGCAATATTATGTTCCTTATTTGTCGGCTATTTCAACTGTATGGCCAATCAGATAAGAAGTCAAATACTAAGCCAAGGTATTGGCACTTCATATGTAGAGCCAAGCTTTTATGTGTGTGTAAGAATTTGTAACTTTGAGTTGAGGCTACATTGATCACTGGAAACATGGTTGCAGTTTTCTGTAATTTGTTTTTTCTGTGTTGTAGTTAAATTGATTTATGAAATGCTGGGTTATGGTTGGAAGGTGAAATCAACAAAAGATAAATGCATTTGTGGTTTTTAGTTTTTGTAAAATGTATGCTTGTCATAGATATAGACAGTGAAAGAATTGAAATTAATTGCATAAATCAGGAAGAATTAGGATGGGAACTGATTATTATAGTAAACGAGATGGGTTAAATTCTGATCATTGTTTACCGTGGAAATTTTTGGTTATGCTTCCGTTGTAAGAGATTAGAGATCACAAGATTTTCTTTAAGCTTAAATTTTTTATAGACGTAGTTCCTTGGATTTTGTTTGCTTCATTCTCTTTTCGTCCTAGGAAAAAAACTTCTTTTTAGCTGTAAGTATAAATTAAATGGCTATTGGGTGTAGGGTTCTTGCATTTGAGGGAATTAAGATTTTTCTTCTTATATTTGACATGTTGCATATTTGATTAATATATAATTTGTTTACATGTGGTGCTTCTTGGATCCCTTTTGTGCTGTGTTGAATTTGGTCATGTTGTACTACCAATTGGTTTTACTTTTGGAAAACTATGACAACTTGTTTATCTCAATTATTGGAAACTTTTTAAACCTTGTATTCGTTGTTTATTCTCCTTTCTTTCTGGCTACTGATTCCTGTACGATGTCAGTGTGGTTCTGTATTTGTGAATTTACTGTTATCATTTCATATAATGTTAATCCATTACTGCCTCCATGCTATTATATGTTTTTCTGAAGAATGCGGTATTCTGCTTTAGTTTGTAACCATATCTCATGTTCTTTTGTCATTAGGTACATCAGTGAAGATAGCGATGGTGATTACTACAGAGATTCAAGCAGTGATGGAAGCAGTGACAGTGAATTTGGAAAAAGGACTGAACTTTTTATAGCGCAAAGAAATAATCAATATCATACAGGTGATTCTTTGTTTCAAATGAGCAGGCTATCTGTAAATGATAAACACAATACAATGCAAGAGGGATTTTCTAGCGATGATAGTGAAACTGGGAATCCTAAAGATCTTCTTTTTGAGTTTTTTGATCACGATCCTCCTTATAGCCGTGAACCTTTGTCTGACAAGGTTAGTACTGGTCTCAATTAGTGTGCGGCTTATATGCAGTTAATTTAAACAATCCATATTTATTTTATTATATATGGACAGATACTTGATCTTGCACACCACTATCCTAGTCTCAGGTCATTGAGAAGTTGTGACTTATTGCCAGCCAGTTGGATGTCTGTAGCATGGTGAGAATAACTTGATATATTGTTTTAGTTCTGTATTTTGTACCAACTAACATTCAATGGCATCTTTCAGGTATCCTATATATCGAATACCCACTGGTTCAACATTAAAAGATTTAGATGCCTGCTTTCTTACATACCATACACTCCATACACCCTTGACAGGTAACCATGGAACTTTAACCCAATGTTTGATCTGCAGTGGCATTGTAGTTCTTGCATATCAAGATTCAGCATTCAAATGAGCTCATTATTGTTAGATGTACTCAAGCATTTTAATGTCAAGATTCTGGACTTATTTGGGCTCATTATAATTAGATGTACTCATTCAATTTAAATTTATTTCCTGTTTTCCCTTTTACCATGTCTCAAGAGCATAAAATTTACAAAAAGAAAAAAAGAATTCTTATTTTGATTATCTAATATGAAATATGGGCATCTACCATAGTATATCAATCCCAAATAACAGTGCATAGCAGCCAGTCTTGAAAATGTCAGTGGTGCAGCGCATAGAGGGATGGTCAATATGTTGAAATTTTAGGTATAGGTTAAAAAATTTATGCTACAACAGAAATAGCTAAAGTCTTATTATCCCACCATGTGAGGTCAATTATATGAATCAAATGATGTCATTATAAAAATTCAAAATTAAAAACTCATTAGTAATAATAAAAAAAGTCATATATATTAAACTAAACATGTTAAGCACACAAAGAATCAAGTGAAGGAATCAAATAAGTTTAAGCCTACGAGAAATGAGAAAGCAGAAAAAAAAAAAAACAAGGGGAGAACTGAGAATATCTTGAGGAAAAAATCGAGAAGGGCTTCCAAAGAGAGCAGCAACTTGCAACACTGAGGATGTTAAGACTTCAGGAAGAATAGATGAATTGGTGAGAAAATGCAGCAGGGTTGGTAAACCCCAAGGCTTGGCCAGAATCAAGCTGGTGGCTGGAATATATGAGATAGAATGGTTTTCATCCAAAACCTTTTTTATCCATTTTATTTAAACCAAAACCCTGAAAATGCCTTCGCTACATCGGGTTGAGGGCGAAAATCGGCTTCTGAAAGTATTCCACAGTTGCAGCTGCAACCTTCACCAAATGTCATGATTTTAGGTGATAGCGCCTGGCTGCATCCGACGATCGCAACAGATAAGCATGATGGCACGTCTGTAGAAAAGTAACAACTGATGACTGATTGGCCGTGTTGTGAATAACACTCTAATATTGACTACTATGGCATCAACACCAATGGAACACATTCACTGAATTGAGCTTTTATTTTCTTCTTTTCCTTTTGTTTGACCTTAGTAAGAGTTTCCTCAACTAAATCCTGTAAATAAAGATAATCATATTCTTCTTTAGTGCTTGTTTGTGTTGGAAGCGAGCCAAATAATTCAAGATGGAAAATCTTTTCCTTTTGTTTGACCTTAGTAAGAGCTTCCTCAACTAAATCCTGTAAATTAAGATAATCATATTCTTCTTTAGTACTTGTTTGTGTTTGAAGCGAGCCAAATAATTCAAGATGGAAAACGTGTGGTTGATTATGACAACGTAGTAAGAGTCCTGGAAACAAAGAAAGAGATTTACATCATTATTAATTCCGGTTTTGGAAAATTCTAGATACAGATCAATTTACAATCCCATTATTAACACCTTCCCTGAATGCAGTTGTGCAAAATTTTGGGTGGGACTTGCGGTACTCTACCTGCAAACTGTGCAGTTGTGCATATATTACTGCAACTGTTCCTGCATTTCCTCATCTTTCTTCTTTTAATAAGGAACAATTTGTTAGAAGCATGGCACTCTAAAAGGCATATTATAATTTCGATTGTCAAATAAGATCAAGAAAATTGATTCTAGTAATGGATTACTTCACTTGCTGATTGATTTTATCTGTCTTTATGTTAAACTAAGGCTTTATTGCAAAAATGTAGAGGTAATTACGGTTTACATGCAGTGTTCATTATTTTTTTAAACTTTTTTAATTACATTTTGCAGGAAATGGAGGTTCTCAGGCTCCAATGTTGGTTTATCCAAATGACATGGATGGTGTACCAAAGATTTCCTTACCCACTTTTGCGATGGCTTCCTATAAGTTAAAGGGATCTATTTGGATGCAAAATGGAGTTAGTGAGAGTAAACTAGCAAATTCTCTCCTGCAGGTTGCAGATAACTGGTTAAGGTCGCTTCAGGTGAATCACCCAGATTATCAGTTCTTCTTATCGCATGGCATATACCACAGGTGAACCAAATGAGGTGACATGTCATTGTGTTCTCATGGCTAGATCCTAAAGCTATTAGCCTTAAATTTCTGTGTTCATTGCTCTATGGAAACTTGGTATGGTCCATCCGTGCATCCATCCATAGAGATTGATGATGGACTTGAGACTTCTAATGTGGATTCCTGTTACACATTGCATAAGCAACACAAAAGATGAGCTTGTCTCCACTGAAGAATGAAATAGAGATTGCTAAAGTAAAAAAAATTGAAAAGAAAAAAAGAGATTGCTACAGTGAAAATAAAAAGAAAGAAAAGGTTTTGTATGGAGAAAAACTGTCACATAAGTTGAAGGCCGGCCCTAATGGAAAGTGAGGAAAAGTTATAACACACAACAAAAGAGCTTCACAGGGAAGAATATATGTGAGATTAAGCTTGATGGTCCCAGACTTTTCAGCTAAAATAATGGTTGAATTTTTAGACTTAAATATTTACTGGTAGTTGTGTTGTGATTTAGAAAAGAATGGATGAAATGTGTAGATTTTTCTGTATAACAAGGTACAATTTTGGCTCTCTGTCGGTGTATCTGATGAACATCTTCTCACTCAGGTGAGAGGAAATTAGAAGGTACTGTGCAATATTCCTACCATTTCAAAATAAGTGTTATACTCTTGAGATGTTAATAGTTAGCTCAATTAAAGTTGTAATGTTTGGAAGAGTATGAATGGAGCTCTTGGCAGTGTCAGTGGCATGTTTGGTTAGGATTAGTTTGGGCCAAGAAATTATTTTTTTTTCCCAAAGGTTTTCTCAAAACTGTTAGTAGAAAATAAGCCGTTGTCACTTAATAGTCATAATTTGATTATTTAAGTAAGGACAAATTTGCAAAGCATGGAGTGTGTGAATAGGCACATTGGAGCGTCAATGGTCCCACCTAATGAAATATTGTTCAGTTTTCACATTGATGAATTAAAAGATGTGTGTTGGGAAATACTATGAAACTTGATGCATAAAGCATATTGATTGGTGATGCTATAAATTTCTTTTTGACATCGCTGAAGAACAGAGACTTCATTCTTACAGCATATTATAATGCAACAGGATAAATTTTGGATACAGTATCATAAATGTTTTTTTATTCGCTAATTGAAATTAAAATTTAACTTAATAACTTGTGTCGATTTTTAATATTGACTTTTAATGTGTGGATTATTGACGTGTAATTTCAATTTTAATTAGAAAATAATGACAAAAGTACCTATAATATTGCACTAGGTTTTATTCAACACAGTGATTACTTGGTCAGTGGTCATGCGTTTGAGGTTACCAATTATTTTAAATGAGAATGTATCCTAATGTTCATAGTATGCGATATCACTGTATCAGGTTGGTGATGCAGACTTTAAATCAAGTAATCCAATAGACTATTGGAAAAGTTATTTGGAAATAGATAATATTGATGAGAATTTTGTGGATAATAGTTAGTATCTTATTGAATCTAACAACATAGTTGGTTGATTTTTGGTTGGGAGGAAACGTATGCTACATTTTATACGAGTGGAGAATGGATATAAAAACAACAAGTCAAGAAATAAAAATTGTTTTATCTAATTGCTTTCTTTCTGAGCTTTTTGATAGTAATTACAAAAATAATAGATATAAAATTCAATTGTATTTAAAATGTGATGGCAATATTGTTCTTCAGACGAATTTTGCATACATTATTTGTTGTGAAGATTTTTTGCCTTCGATTTTAACAAATTCACTTTTGAAAATGATGCTAATGATATTTGAGAAAACAAACAAAAGAAGATTAAAAATTATTATTGTTCATCCAATTTGTAATTTTATTTAATTATAATTACAATATAATTGTTATTTCTTTTTATATTAAACCATTGGTATTTGGAAATTATATTGAACTCTAATTAATGAGTCAAATCGCGTGGGCACGTTGAAGGAGATTAATCTTTTCTGATACTCATTTTTTCGTTTCCTAAGCTCGAGTCCAACATATTTACTTAAAAATAGTCAATTTCTTTATTATTTGAACTAACAAGAGTAGGTGCAATATAATTAACTGAATATGACTATTAGGAATAATCATTATAATTATGAGATTATCAGACCGATTTGTCGATATGCACAGTCACTATTTAGGTGATGACTTTTTAAACCTGGACATAAACTTGGTAAACTTAGTTGAATCCAATGACTCGACCTATTTAACCTGAAACAAGTTAGGGGTAGGATGGGTTCATTTGTTAATTTTTTTTTTTTCCCTCTTTTTGTACTTCTTAAATTCAAGTTCATAAATAGTCTAATTTTAATTTATTTCACATTATCTTACTTCCATTTACAAAGACCTCTTTTCAGTTTATATATATATATTTTTAAATATTTTATCTTATTTTCTTATATTTAGATGAATTGATTTTTTTAACTTATTAATTTATCATAAAAACATGATCAATAGATATTCTTAAGTCATTTTAAAAAATAGATCTAGCCGTCTTATTTTATTTTATTTAGCAAAATAAGTTGATTTACTTTATCATTTTTATTAATATCTAAACTTAGATGTTGGTTAAAATGAAAGATCATATCACGTCTCTTACAATGAAAAATTAGTTTCAACCTTTAGATATAAATTTTTAAAAAGATGATTAAAATTTTTCTTTTTTTTTTTCTTGATTTACCTCTATTCTTCCTTTTTCAAACAACAATTTTTGAACTAGATACACTGTTGCTAACCGTTTCTTGTTTAAAAATCAGTTGTAGTATTGGTGTATGGTGGTTAACAGCAATGTATCTCTCTTTATTATTATTATTATTACCAAAAAAGAGAGTTATAGGTCTGTAGTGCAGGGTCTAACATAGCCTAACGCATCATCAAATTAATGACCCACTTAAAATGAGAAAGGAATTTAAGGAAAGAATGTGTGATTTTTAAGTGTATGGAGAGTAGTGTTAGTAATTGGTAAAGGAAGAAAGGGGATAAGACACAAGTAGCAAAGTTGGAGAAGGAAGAGTTGATGAGACTAGTAATTGTTCAAGTAACAAAGTAGTGATTAAATGACATTGTTGCTGAAAAATGCATGGAGATTGTTGTTGTCCACAAGGCTACTGTTGCTAAGGAAACCAGTACAACACATTCAGATGTTTTTCTTAACGAAGAGGCTTTGAACTGATTAGGATGTTGATTCCAACATGATAATGAAGCATACTAAGATAGAGATAGAATGAAGTTTGAAGTTTTTTTTTTTTTTTTTTAATTTTCTGTGTTTAAGTTGTCTCTTTCTGGCTGCACTTTGATGTTTTCAGTCTTTATTTTGACCTGTTTCAAGTACTTTTTGGTATCTCTCGTTATAAGGATTTCTTCTTTTATTTTCCTTTAGGTTTATTTGTATTAATCTCTATATTCAATTTTAGTACCTATTATGAAATATTATAAAATGAAACTTTTACAATTGGTTTGCAAGTATTATTCCAAGGTGATGAATAAATATCATTTTTGATTGGAGTCCTTTTTTTCTTATTTTATTTAATTTTAAGATCGAAATAAAATAGTACCTGTAATACCTATGTTTTTCTCATGTGAAGGATACAGTTACTTTAAAACGCCTAATTAAATTGAAAACTAATTATTGATAAGAAGAAAACTAATAGTATATTATTATTATTATTGCATAAGATTCTAATAAAATTAAATTATAAAATAGAATAAATTCATATTTATACATAATAATTTATTATTTAATTTTTATCTTTAATTTTTAATTTTAAAAAATAAAATAAAACACTACTATTTAATATTAAAATTATCAAATTTAATATTTCACTATCAAAATTATATATAAATAGCATTAATGTTAACAACTAAATTATTCAATAAATAAAATTAAAAATATTAAATTTAATTACATCCAATGATTATTTTAAAATTAAATGATCGATCTAACAATTCATTTTTTAAAT
>JAMLFT010012535.1:0-10359 GCA_026544285.1 Pachyrhizus erosus
AAATATTCGCGCGCTATCTCTGATGTTAGTCAATCATAATAATAACAATATTAATGAATAAAAAAGGGACGTTACAGGGCAAATGAGATTCTACCTCACTAATATTAGGTTTGGTCAACAAGTCTACCAACTTGACAAGCATATGAGTAGGATGACAATTCTATTTAATTCCTAGAAATATTAAAAAGAAATATTCATTCAAAGAAAATAAATTCAAAAATTTATTTACAAAATTTAATAAAGATCAATGTTGATATGAACATTATAATACTCATCTTATTCCATAGTATTTGTATATATAAATATGTATAGAGAGAGTCAAGTGAGAAGAGTGTTAGTATAAGAGAATGAGAAAAAAAAAAATCTAAATCTACCATAAATAGTTAAGATTAAATGACAAAGATATATGACTTTTTTAAGATTTCATATGATCATTAAATAAGTTAATTTTAATCTTAAATGTGTGTGGTTTTATGATTTAAATTATTCTTCTCATCCTTTAATTTTAAACACTCCTCTCATTTGATACACTCTCTAACTCTTACTTCCTCTATCTCTATCTATCTACATATATAATATTAATTTAATAATTTATTTTAATAATTCTCATTTTCATTAAGTCTTATTTCTTTAATTTATTTATATTTAATATAATAAAACATTTCCTATTAACAATAAAATATTTATTATTGTAATCAAGATTTAATTTATATATTTTATTTAAATTTAAAAATACCTATGCATTTTATGGCAAACTTACTAATTTAAAACACTAAATAAATGTAACATTAATTCTCACATGTGAGTATCAACACGTGATGTCCAAAATTAAGAGTTAATTGTTCTTAAAAATTAAAACATTATACTTAAGCATGATTATGTTAAATAATGATTTTGTTCTTAATAATGTATATGGTTATGTTTAGATGTTTTAAAAATGATTTTATAATTAAATTATAACAATTTTTAACTGGTTATTATTTATTAAATTTTCACTTAAAATAGAGTGCTCATCCAGATGGATGAATGTATAAGTATTCAATAATTACAGAAATTGTGATTAAAATTGTACCCAAAATGCACAACGAAGTACGAGTATTTTTGTAAACACAATTATGAAAAGGGGTACTAAAACTCCTAACCATAGCCATCGCACGTATGAGTATAGACAATAACGAGGTTGAGTTTGATTCATCTTAATTTGGACAGAACTGGAAAGATTCACAAAAAATATTCCAAAAAATGACATTTTCTTCAGATTCTAATTGAATCTTTCTTAATTACACGCAATGACGCAAATGGGCAGGTTACATCATCGTCATATTATTAAATATCCTCTAATGGTAGGGCCACGAAAGATGTCTGCCACTAATGCATTCGCCAGCATACTAGAAAGCTTCCGTTTATTGGTCAGGAGTTATTCATATATTATACCATGGTTAATTAACTCCATAAGATTAAGTACAATAAGCCAAATAGTGATAAACAATAGTACATATCCAAGTGTTTTTTTACCCTTTGTTTTACATAAATGATGTCAAATTAAGACCAAAAAAGAAAAGAGGACAAATGAACAGAGAACATGTACACAAGATCTACCTAAAAGAAAATAACTTCAATGATTTAAAACTCCCTCAGACGTCATCTTTGGTCCCTTGTTTAAGAATTTGGGACACCCGAGTTGCAACTTCACCTCCAAAGTAGCTCCCCTTTTTGTGAAGGGTTACAACTTGCAAGGCCCCATCTCTTCTCTCTTCCTCCACTTTGCTTCTTATATTAGGAGAAGAAACAAGCTTCTCAATTTCAGATCTATACAGAGAGGCTAAGTGGGTTTCTTGGTGCTTGTGCACGCTCCTACTAGGGGCGCACACAAAGATACATAGCAGATACTCACAAGTCCCTCTCTATAGCTATAAATATAATAAGGAAGAGACAGATATTTATACCACCATTAACATATTATCACCTCTCTAAAGTGAGAACACAAGAAGGAAAATTCAATGGAGGCTAATACTAAGAGTTCTGAAGTGCTGCCATTCATAATCATGGTGATTATGGAAGGTTGGACCATAGGACTGACGATTTTTGCGAAAACTGCAATAACTAATGGAATGAGCCCATTTGTGTTCATTGTTTATACCAATGCTTTGGCCACTATAATACTGTTCCCTTGTTCCTTTTTATCACACCAAGAGAACAGGTTTCTCTCTCAGCTTCCTCTTTTCCTTCACTGATCCTAATGTTGCTAGCTAGCTACCTGCGTGAAGTTATTTGCATGGAGGATCTGTTTTGGTTCTGATCTTCAATATTCTCTTTTCTGCACAGGAAGGAGAGGCCAACTTTTACTTTCTCTTTGTTCATGCGATTCTTGTTCCTCGGTTTTATAGGGTATATACACATACTCTCTCTACTGAGGGCCTTCGAATAATTGAATTAAAATTTTATGTCCCTCAAATACTGTAGGCCTCATGGCTAATTTGTTTGTTACTTGTCAAGCACTGAAATTGGTTAGTAGTATTCATGATTGTAACATTCGTTTACATTGATCGATTTTGCAGGATAACCATGACTCAGAGCTTTTTATTCCTGGGTCTAAGCTATAGTTCGCCAATACTTGTGTGTACCATGAGCCACTTGATCCCAACCTTTAATTTCTTGCTCTCTCTCATTCTCAGGTTCCCCATCAAAACTCAGTTATCTGCTTTTTTTTTTTATATCTATTCATTTTGACCATGATGTCCATTTGCCATGTGTTGGGATGGATTCGAAAATTTTGTAGAATTATACATTTTTTTGTAAAAAAAAAATTAAAATCTACATATAAATTTATATTTAATAAAAAGGAAAACGATAATTGGTATCAAAAGGTTTTTAGGCAAATTTGCACGGATGTAACGTATTAAATTTAAGTGGATGTTAACTTTTATTCCAACTCACCCATTTATAGTCATTCATAGTAATTGATCAAAGTAACTGATTCTTCCTTCTGTTTTTTACAAACTTATCCGTAATAAATAGCAGTTATATTAAAAATAGAAATTAAGGAGAGGATCAGGACCTAAGTTTATCTCCCTCTAGATCCGCCGTGGCTGTGAAGAACAATTGCATGTATTAAAAGAGAAAGACATAAAATTAATTAAGTATATATTTAGATTAAAATTTAAATACTTAAATTTAGATTAAATTTAAGTTTTATAAACTGAGAGTTTGTAAAAATAATATAAATTTTATTTTTACAAAATTAAGTTTTTAAATAAAATGTTAACTAATAAACATACTTTTAAAAATAATTAAATATGTCATAAAATTAATTTTATTTTTTAAAATAACATTAAACACTCAAAAATACTTTTTGAATGATTAATCAAACATACCCTAAATCAATTTAACTTATGCCGTTTATTTCAGGAAGACAAAGTTAAATTTGAGAAGCCCTGGAATCCAAGTCCAAGTAATTGGAATCTTGGTATCAATAATGGGAGCAGTGCTAGCTGAATTCTTCAAGGGACCACTTGTAAGACCCTCTTATCACCAACTTAGACACACTAAGCAATATCTCATCTTCTCCTCAACACCAGAGTTTTGGGTTCTTGGTGGCGCTTTGCTTGCTGCAGCTTTTTTCTCAGTTTCAATTTCCAACTTTGTCCAGGTATACTCCTTTTATTTTATTTTTTAAACCCCTTTTCATATATTTTTTTTTTTTTCTATTCTCATCAAATCAAGTTTTCCTTTTGAATTTTTGTGATGATTCAAGTTTGTTCTTTTCTTTTCACCCTGCTAGAAAGAAACCGTAGAGCAATATCCAGAACCAATGAAGGTGCTTTCTTATTCTAGCTTACTTGGTACTATCCTTAGCACTGTAGTCTCTTGGACAGTGGAGAGGGACCTAAATGCTTGGAAGCTAAAGCGTAACAAGGATCTCATTCTTATTGTTCTAACCGTGAGTATCAACATATATACTTGAATTCTATTTAGAGTTAATTAAATTTTTAATTCTTGAATTTTTTTTAAAATTTTAATTTTTAATCTCTAAATAAATATTTGATTTGATTAAAGTTTTTAAAATTTTGTTATGTTACAACTTCTATAATTATTATCGTTAAGATGCGTTGTTAAATGATAATACAATGGACTTTGAAATTATGCATGTATAATTTTCTAATTTTTTTAAATGATATGTGACAATTTTAAAGACTTTCATGTCAAAATTTAAAATAATTCAGAAAAACAAAAAATTTACTTAATTCTACAATTAAATAACAGCAAAACATATATATGCTGATACTAAAAAAAATGTAACTCTATACTATGTCTATAGGCACTAGTTGGGGGTGTGATTCGTCCAAATATTCAAGTATGGTTCACTCGCATGAAGGGTCCACTTTATGTGCAGCTCTTCAAGCCCTTTGGTATTGCCTTGGCCACTACTATTGGACTTTGCTTCTTTTCTAACAGCCTTCATTATGGAAGGTACTTGGATTCTCTTTCATTTCTTGAACCCAAATGGATATTTTTATACTTCGTGTTTTAAAAGTAATTATGCATAAGAATTTTGGATCACTTAATTTGTCTATATCTCTCCTATATAATTTGTTTTTATTTGCGAAAAAAAAATGTACAGTGTGATAGGAACAACTGTACTTGGAATGGGGTATTATACAATAATGTATGGACAAATTAGAGGAAATGATGAAGAGACAAGCTGTGACGAAAGCTCAGATTCCTTGGACAAGAAGATACCTCTTTTGCAAGAAAAAATTGAAGTGTGAATAAAATTTGGAAGATTCTAGAGGCAGATGAATTCACCAATTTTACTGAATCTTTCTCGTATGGTTTGATTCGTTTCAAACAGATTGTAATACAAGTCTCTCCCATGTTGCAAATATTTTAATTGTAATTAACTCCAACTGTATATAAATCATGGAACATGTAAGTAGCATGCAAAAAAAAAGATGGTGGAATTTGAGACCTTCAAATTTTCGTTGTACAAAAAATTTCTATCTGTATAGATATAATACATGGGTACTGTACTGATATACGTGATCCGCTATTGTTGTCGAATTATTGAAAATTTCGATCATGGTTATATAAATGAACGTATTAAATCAGCCAAAGACTTGAAAAATCTTGCACTGTATAAGCGTGATGGACGGCACTTCAAATCAGGACACATTTTGCTTTCACTGATACAATTGTGACAAGCCTTCTTTTTGTCGAAAAAGACAGCCAAAGGTATCTTTTCCACAAGAAATTAAACAAACTAAAAATTTATGAATTAACGAGAATGATATTTTATAAAATCTAAAGCTAAAGTAAAACTTTTATAACATCAATATTATACAATTACTATCTCTTTTGAAAGAAATATCTATTGTATGAGTATGATAAGTGGTCATTTAGAGACTCACAAATGTACTAAAACAAGTATGAGTATTCTCATCACAAGAATTTATTGAATATTTAGATAATTATAAAAATTTAAATAGATTAAGAAGTTGAGATTAAAATTAAAATGTAAATAATGTAAGAAATTAAATTATAATATACAAAATAAATTGTGTTTTTATCAAACATTTTGTATGCAACAGGTGATTTTTACATATGAATAAGATCACTAAAATTTAATTTCATTAAATTGTTCTCATGTAATTACAAACAATTGTATTTAATTAAGATATTATCATCAACCAACAATATTATTCTACTATTAATTTCTTAAATAAAAGAACTTAAGCCTCTTAACTCCACCGTTAATTGATTAGTGTTAAAATTAGACTTTAATAGTGAATAATCATTTTTATTATGCCTCTAGATATAAAAATTATTAATTTTCCTTCTACTATTTACAATTCAATTGAATTTTTTAATTATAATCAAACGTTTAGAATCATATAATTAATTATCAAGTAAACAATAATCATTAAGCACAAAATAAGAAAATAACAATCCTTTATTGAACAATAAGAATGTAATTACATGAAATTGAGAAAAATCACATTATACTCCAATGAAGGATAAATTTAGCAACCCATAACTAAGAAGAAAAAAAGACTCCAATAAATAGATGACTTAAGAAAAATCCAGAAATATGAAAGTCGACACCAATCTTTTTTTTTTACTTAGACTTTTCAGTGCACAAGCTCAAAATTCGTTTTTTGTGCTTTAGATTTCTTCTTATATCTTTGGACCTTCAAAGTTGAGTTCTTCATGTCAATTGCATAGGCTTGCTTAAGCGAGAACAAAGACAAATATGAATTTCCAACACAATCTAGCTTAAACAAGTGTAAGTGGCATGACTTAAGCGAGCAAAAAGACAAATTTGACCTTCTAGTAGGGTTTCACTTAAGCAAGCTAAAGTGACTTTATTTAAACAAACACAAAACCAAATTTCTATTTCTAGCAAAGTTTCACTTAAACAAGCACAAAGACGAATTTTATTTTCTAGCAAAGTCATGCTTAAACAAGACTAAGTGACTTCACTTAGATGAGCACACAACCATATTTATTTTCAACGAAGTCTCATTTAAGTGAGCCTAAATGACCTTGCTAATTCTTGGTCTCCTTAAAATAGAACACAAACATGATCCAAAAAATAAAAGGTAATATAACTACATCTAAATGTTGTTAATTTACAAGTATAGATGCCAATTATCAATGACATAACTTACAATCATATCAAAAAAGTTATCCATATCAAATTACTTAATGAATGTTTGGAAACACACTTGAGAAGGATAAATTTATGTTAATTTTGATGTTAAAGTTATTATTTGATGCATTATATTAGCTATTAGAATAATAAAATAATCTCATAATTAAAAGTAGAGTTAAAAAATATAGAAATTGACACACAATATTTTAATATGAAAAACTTTCAACGAAAAAAAAAGAATCATGAGTAAAAGAAATATTTTTATTAAGCAAAAGAAAATTATAACCTCTCTCTAAATATAAAGAAAGAACAATTACATATATATATA
Organism: Pachyrhizus erosus; assembly: GCA_026544285.1. Classification (NCBI taxonomy): domain Eukaryota; kingdom Viridiplantae; phylum Streptophyta; class Magnoliopsida; order Fabales; family Fabaceae; genus Pachyrhizus; species Pachyrhizus erosus. Next base: position 6,981 of record JAMLFT010012535.1, read on the forward strand.
TTTTTATAATAGGAGAATATCCATAGGGGACATTTGATAAAAGTAAAGTATTTTTATTTTTTGAGAATCTTAAATTGAAAATCTTAAATTGAAAATCTTAATTTTTCATGTTTGATATTTATTTTAAAAAACAACATTCTCAATAAAAAATATTTTTCAAAAATATTTTTTAGTTAACTTCTCACAAAGTCATTTCCATAGGGGTGTGGGAATGTAGCTTTTCCAAATTAATTTTTTTATTACAGTAAAAATATTATGTTACTCTTATTAAATCATTTAATGAGATCAACAATTAAAGTAACTGATAAAAAAATATCAAGTTAATATTTAATTTTCAAGAGTCTTGTATAAATATTTATACCCAACATAATAGATGTTATTCATTCATAAAATTCGTGATTCCTACATATTTTACTATTTCAAAATGAGATGTTATAATTGTGATGGGATGATAAAACTTGTAGAACTCATTGCTATTTATAGAAAAGTATTTAACTTAAGCATTTAATGCTATTGAGAAAATTTCTCCTTTTCAACCAATTCCTATGCTTGACATAGGTAGAGATAAAAAAAATCATAATCCCTTTTTGACTTTTATGTCATAAAAGTGTTTTATATGATTTAACACGTTGACCAAGATACATGCATATGTAAAAGTATAAATCAAATTTCAAACATACAACTGTAGTGTGTTTGATTGTATATCTCATATGTGATTTTCTATGTTTCACTTTCAATATAATTTAAAATAGTTAATAATTATAGTTTTCACATCTTTTTTTTTTTCTTGGTGAGTTTCCAAGCATGTTATCTGCACCTGCAACAAGGCTTAGGGACCTTCTTTCCCTTACTTCTGCTGCTTCTCATCCTATAGTTTTTGCTAGTGTGTCTCGTTCCTTCTTTTGATGATGGTAGGATACTTGTGAAAACATTTCGATGCTCAAATTAGGATAATGTGTTAATGTCCAAATGTGAGGAAGAGTGATCATAATAGAATAGTCTAACCTTAATGTGTAAACTCTTTTATACACTTGCAATGACCTATTTATTTAAGGAAAGATAAGATTATCTTATTTCTAAAAACAAATATTTAGAGTGAATCAAGATAAGATAGAGATACACTAAAAAAACTATTATTATCTCTATCTTTTAATACTTTTTCACTTTTTTTATTTAGGTTGATATGTTGGGCCAAAACTTGATATGTGATGAATAATCGAGAGGTATTTAGTCATATTTTGATTCATAAGTTTCCATGTCTTAAGTTCATTAAAGATGAAGAGGCTTAATAACGAAATTTATGCATATTAAACTATGATTCAATGAGTGTATGGATTTTCTTGTACACTATTAATAATAGATGCATTTATTTTAAATTAAAATACATCGAAATATTTATACTAAACAGTTGTTTTATATTTAAATTATGTTTTTTTTTTTACTTTGGAGCTAAAAATGTGTCATACAACAGATATTTCCTAACGCTATTTTTTATTATACATATATTATGGAAGGTGTTTTCTTCAATGGCCATAAAAAAATTTCAGATTAGAGTTGTTTCACCTAATATATATCAGCCGTTGGTTAATGTATAAAAATAGCATGGGCAAGATTTTTACTAGCATCCGATAGAAATGGTAAAGTGCGATTTTAGTTGAAAACTGTAGAAAACAAAATTATTAATTTCATTTTCATAGTCATTGACTCTTGAGTTTTGCACTTGCTTTCACATGTAAACCTCTAACGAAAATGTGTGTGTGAACCATCATAGGACGCAACCGACACGACAGTGCTCACACTCAAAATGCAGTCAATAAAAGAAATTAAAAAAAAAAAAACATACATGGCCACCTACAATATTATTTAACACGTAGTAAAATATTAATAAAATGTTAAAATTAATGTTTTAAAAATCGATCTTGACCAAGCAGTTGAACCAAAAACTGATACTTACAATTTTTTAGTTATTTCCTACGCGCCTTTATCAATGGAACTCTTCTAATTCTAAAGAGAAAGGATAAGAAATACTTTGAATATAGGACCAGCAAGATGAATGCATTACTTTTGCCACTATACCAATTTCATTTTTTTTAACGTTATTAACGTAAATAAAAGTATATATTGTTTCTTTAATTATTTACATTATATATTATTTTAATTTATATCGATCCATACGGTTGAATTAATTGATTCGATCTATAATTTATTAATTTCATATTTTTATTTAGTTGATCATCGATACAAATTTTAAAATATTGATTAAAATAATGAAATGGTAAGTATCATTACTCATCTATAAAATTGCATCTTCAACTCTAATAGTTTTTTTATTATTATTCTTTTTCTAAATGAATGTGAACTGGATTATATATAGCCATACATTTGATTGGACATCTTGGCCACTTTTCTTTCAGCTGCTCCAGATTTAACTCTCAAAATGTAAAGGAATGCAACGGAATTTGTATATTTTTGTTATTTATTTTTTATTTTAATTTTATAATTTTATGATAGTATAATTTTAATATTTTTAAAAAATTATACATTAGGTTCTTTTATATTTAAAATTTAATAATTTTAATTTATTATTAGTTTATGATCAATTTTTTAACAAAAATTATAAACATTACATTTAAGTAATAATATTACATTAGCATGTTGATGTAATGAATGAGAGAATTTAATATATATGTTGATGTAATTTTGATAATATGTTAACATAATAATAAAGATCAAAATTAATATGTTTTGTTTATTACATTAGAATGTCAATATTTTATAATATTTTTTTATTAAAAATTTAATGATAAACTAACAATAAATTAAAATTGTTAAATTTTATAAGCATGATAAATTAAATATGCAACAAATATTTTTGAAGAATCAAAATTGTATCATTATTAAATTGTAAAAATTAAAGTAAATTTAATTTTTTTCAAAAATATGAAAAGCACATTTAAAACTAAGTTTTCTCAAAGTAATAAAAAAAGTTTGTTGCGGCCTACGGAAAAATAAACAACTATTCAGTGCAATGACAATTTATAAATACATGTAACATAATAACAGGCGTAAAAGAATATGCTTTCACTTTTTTAGATAAATTAATTTTTAAGATTATTATAATTATAGTTTGAATTTAATTTTTTAATTTCATGTTTTGACACATTATATCAATAAGTATGGTTCTTTTTATTTTAATAATTTTTAAATTTAAAAACCTTATTTCTTTAATTATTTTATTTAATATAATAGAGTCGTAAAGAAATTTGAGCTAAAATTTATTATGTAAATTGATTTTTTTAAAAAAAATTTGTTTATAATATATAAGACTATATAAATATAATAATTAAGATAATTAAAATAAATATATATTTTATAATAA
>JAMLFT010012536.1:0-10359 GCA_026544285.1 Pachyrhizus erosus
TTTTTAGTATATATATTTAATTTTTTATTGAAAAAACTACATTGTATATTAAATAAATAAAATTATTATGTAAAAAAAAAAACTTGGTGCATATATTCTTTTATTTGTTAGATAGAAAGGAAAATAAAAAAAATTCCAATAAGTAAAACTTCAATATTTTAATTTTCTTTCAACAAGTAAAAGTCCAATAAGTAAGAGTCCGTGCTGACTTTCTTGTAACCGTTTCAAACGAATTGTCGGTGTAATAAAAATTATCGAGTCTTGTTGAAAACGGGTGTAGTTTTTAAAGATTAATAGTGTGAAATTTTAATATTATATCAATTGATAACGGTCTGACATAAATTTATTAAAAGTTAATTTGGATTCTTGTTATTAATTGTTTTAAAATAAAATTATTACACATGTAATCATTTTATTGTCAGGATGTTCGATATCAATATGAGTTGAGTATCGTTCTTCCATAAATTTACAAATATTACCTCTAATTTTTATTATAAAATTTAATTAACTAATTTATCAAAATAAAAAATTTAATTAATTAAATTAAAAACATTAAATTTATTTTAAATTAATATTTTTAAAACTTATTTATGAATAAAATTAATAAATATTAATAAATTATATTTTCTTTATTATCACATTATTTTAAAATTAACTTTAATTAAAAATATTTTTATAAAAAATAATTAATATTAAAAATAATTTAAATTAAATACTAAAAAAAATAAAATATATTTTTTATTTAGATCTTATAATAAGAATCAGAGATAATATTTAATAAAAATTACTACACTAGTAACTTTTTACAATGAGATCATTTTTTATTTTATTTTTTTATTTCATTTAATTTATCAATAAATTTATTTAACCAATAAGAGAACTTTTTTTTTGTCAATTTTATTTACTCAAATATATTAATTTTTATTTATGTTGATTACTCTTTACATATTAGTTTCTTTATTCCAAAATGATTACAATTTAATTTAAAAATATTTCAACTATGTTCTTAATTTTTAATAAAATATTAAAATATTTTATTATTATTTTTTAATTAATATTGTTATGTTGAAAGATTTGATAATATATTTATTGAAAAATGAAGGATAAAATGACTTATCAATTAGAGTTACTTTTCATCTCTATTATTTATTTTATTAAAATCTAATAGTTGTAATGAGTAATTAATTTTAACAATTAGATTTTAAGAAAATGAATGATAAAGATGAAAAGTAATTCTGGAAGTCATTTGATTTCTTTTTTTATTGAAATTAAGAAAGAAAATAAGAATATTTTAGTAAAATTATTCTATAATAAATTTATTTTTTGAAATAGTTATTTTTCTTAATATATGTGAAAAAACCTTAAATATTAATTATTTTGAGATGAATAAAGTATTTTATATGATGTTTTAGAGAAATAATTTGCTTCAAATTATATGTTTTTTTTTACAAAATTAGTGAAATATTAAATATTTTTAATATAGAATATTCTTTGTAACGCTTCTTTTTATTTACTTAATAATTGAGAAATTGTAACTAAATAGTTTTAGCTCAGGTAAATTTTAAAATTTCATTCATCAAGGGAATTACAATTTAACAATAACATAACTATTCATATTACTTTCATTCAGAATTCTTGTCGCTTACTTTAACAAGGTAAATGGTGTCATAAAACTTATTATTACATCATTACATTATCCTTGGTATATGAACAAAACATCTATTAACTATCTTCCAGAACTGATTTGATCTAGTCAGATGTTTTTGAAGGATTTTCTTCCTCTGTGGAATCTTCCCTTTTGTTTGGATCATTGGCTTAAACTGACCCCATAGAGGATTGTGGAGGTTGAGAAATCTATGGTCGTCTTCTTGTGGTTAGAACTCCGGTGAATCTAGGTGACAGAGTTTGGGATAAGACTATGGGTAGGTCCATGATGGAATTGTCAAGGTACTATGATATTAGCTGATTTGAAAGCGAATCGAACATATCTCACAAAACTATCATTTCCTTGGACTCTGTCATAGGTCCACCTTCCTTCTAAGGGTATGATTGTCAAATGAAATAGTGGCTAGAATTCATTTGCCATTTGAGTTTGAAAATATAAGAGAATATAGGAGTGAGTCATCTATCCTTGGGTAGCACATACAAACAAACAAAGGGTAGCCTAACTAACGTAACTTCTCATCTCACCATAAGTACATAATTAGGAATTATACTCGTTTTAGGGCCTTTGCGACCTCCAATATTACTAACTCCTAGAGTGCTTATGCAAGCGTATCATTAATAATCTAAGTTGCAATCTTTGGTTGACGATCAAGAGTACATATCCTGCTTGGTACCTAATATAGGATACTCTCAATCGAATCTAGGTAATGTTTCGTTTTGTCAGGGACACTAAGCCGGTTTTATGATACCCTCTTTACTCTGAACAGTTCATAACTTGGCACCTTATCTATCTCCAAGGTCTCACCAGAGCCTTCATACATTTCTCAAGTACCTTCTCTGGTCAACCATTACATTCCTCATTCTTAGTTCCCTTTCATTAGGGTTTTTAGTTCACTCTTTCCTCCTTATTTTGTTTGTCTTCCCCACTATCTATCTTATATTGGTATTGATGACAAGTTCCGGTATCCATTTATATCACAGTTCTTCTAGACTATGTCATCATTGTTTGAGCACTTCTCAGTTCATCATCTATCCTAGGATTGTCACAATCATCGACAGATAGTCATAAGGAATATTTACCTTCCATCAATTGGGGAGGAATAAAATCACATCATAAACCTAATATATTTAAATGCATAACCAATGATTACAATAATCAATAACGTACATTACATTTAATTAACAAGTAGGGGTAAAATGGTAAATTTTCACCTCATCTTTCACAATTTTTTTTTTATCTTTTTATCTATGTGAAAGAAGTAGGTATAAAAGGGGTTTTATATCTCCATTTAATCTTAGCTTGGAAATTTTATTGAAAAAGGATATTTTCAGAGATTTTCTTAAGAAGGGTATTTTGGTCATTTTGCAAAAATATGGCTTTTTACGGATTTTTTTTTTCACATTTCAATTCAGAATATATTATATAGGTTCCTTAGTATTTTAAACTATTTCTCTTTTAGGAGGTCCAAACAGTGGAAAAACTAGGTTTTAAAATGTAGGGGCATTTTGGTCATTTTTATAAAAATTTGCCTTTTTAAGGTTTTTCTCTCACATTTTCAACTCATAAATTTTTATAAAGGCATCTAAAAGTGCTAAAAGGATTTAGATTCTTCTTCTTCTTCATCATCATCCTCCTAGAGAACTGGTTCGAAGTCAGTATTTAAATTTTTAAATCCTTGATTCCTTCCTCAATTTTGACAACTAATTCACATAGAATCATTCGTACACTTATACTCGAGTTATTTAAACTTAGAATTGATCAAAATCTTAATGGAACAGAACATAGCAACTTGAATTTATTCAAAATTCAAAATTGAAAACTCAAAATTGATTTGGAGGAATTACTTAGTTCTAAGGTGTTAAAACTCCTCAGAAACCGAATTCACATTATCCTTAATGTTTCTAACAAAAAAAATTGAAAGGAAAATTACTCCTCCTACCTTTTGGAAGTTTTCCGGCGAAGCTCCGGTGTCTTTGCTAAAACTCGATTCTTCTAGCTATTCCTCTAATTTCTTCAATAGAACTGTTTGTTGAACGATTTTGAAGTTTTCTAGATTGGTGGGGAGTCACGAGAGTAAGGGAATGAGGAGAATTTTAAGATCAGAGTTTGTTGTTTTCGTTTTCGATTTCGAATTTGATGGGTTTTTTATAGACCTCTTTGGCCTTCCTTTCTTTGCATTTAAGCATCCATAGGGTATGCGCAGTTAAGGCTAGGTGGTTAATAGGTTGTGGGAAAGCAAGAATCACAAAGTGTATCAGTTGCAAAAATCGACTCGAGATAAGGGGTGATAAAGCTGCTTCAATGGTGGCAAACGTTTTTAATGTTGGCTTAAGTAGTCTTTATTTCGTAAAAATAACAACGATGGGCCTAGCAGTCAAATGACAATCCCTATGTCCCAAAAATCCTTTCATCCCTCATGTGCTTGCTTTCTAATCCGCCTCACACCCTTTTTTAAATTTGCGTTTTTATTTTCCTTTACCCCAACACTTTAAGTCTTATACTTATTTAATTTTGTTTTAATGCTACCCTTATGGGTAACTCAGTTGGTTAATGCTCTTTTCAACTCTCTCTTTCCCTTGGGTCGCAGGTTCAAGCCCGCTTACCCCCTTTCTCTTTTCATCCTTCCATTTCTCTTTTTATTTCTTCTTCTTATTTCTTTTTTCTTTTGCTTTTATTTTTCTTTTATTTTCCTATTTTTAATTTTAATAATTCTAATTTAAATTCCTAAATTCTTTTAAAAATCCTAAAACTTAATTATATTTTCTTTTACTGATTTCAATTTTCTTTTCATAATTATTTATTTTATTTGATACAAATTTCTTTATTTTATCTAAAATATTTATTTAATTTTATTTAATTCTTAAAAATTCATTTTTAATTCTTGAAAATTACATTTTGATTCTATTCTAACTTCTTTTCATTTATTTTATCTTGACAAAAAAAATTATTTATTTTACCAAAATATTTATTTAATTATTCGTAATTCCTTAAAATTTATTTTCAATTTTTGAAAAATTCTACTTTGTCTCTATGTTAATTGTTCCTTTTCTTATTCTTCCCTTTCTTATTTTTTATTCTATTTAAAACACTTATGATCTAGATTTCTATTTGAAAAATAAAATTATATTTTCATTATTTTTATTTTATTTTAAATTTTAATAAATAAAATCTTCTCTTCTTTTTCTCTTTTCCTAAATAATATTCACTAATTGATATTTTTCTCTTAGAAATTAAATTCCTAATTTCTTAAATAAATTAAATTATAAATAATAAAAGAGATCAATTCTAGAAATTATATATATTATTATTAAAAGTTAGGATGTTACATTCTTAGTGAAAGTAATTCATATTGGATAATAAATGAAAAAAAATCTAATTAATTATACAGATAAATGATACATTAGGAAGTTATATTATGGTATGTTTTAAGAACGCATCATATTAATTATATTTTTTTAAAGTGCATTAAAAGAGTATTATAATTGATCATTCAAAGTAATAAATTCTAATTCAACAAAATAGTTAATTATAGTTTTTATTTTTTATAATATATTTTTACTTATTTATATTCCAAAAATAAAGAATATGCATAAATAATTAGAAATATAATCAATATATTATTTATATTAAAATTATTATCAATTGTTTAATGTGAATATTACCTTCATTATTATTATTTTTAATTTGAATATGTTCTTCATTATTAATTATTTCTATAATAAGCATATAAAATAAATTAGAAGTTCACTTCATTTTCTATTTTTTTTCATTGTTTTAATTTACCAATAAATTTGTTTGACTAGAAAGAGAACATTTTTTTCAATTTCATTTACTTTAATACTTTTTTTATTTACTTTTATTATTATTTTATCAATCAAAGTAATCAATTATAATTTCATCTAATAAAGAAATTTCTTTTTTTTAACTCACTTGAAATACATGTGAATGGAAAAAAATTGTTCCTTTTAAATGATACTAACAAGTCAATTAAAGAAGGAGATACAATTGTGTTTAATGTTTTACTAGAAGATGCAATTATCGAAGTTCGTGATTATAGGAAGTCTAGAAAAAGGTTAAAAAAATATCATGTAATGAGTAGAAAAAATAGGATAAATATAAATTTTAAAATCATGTTTGCTTTGGAGTTCACTTTAATTGTACAAGAACTTATGGTTCTTACTAATGGTTAGCCTCTTGTAAATGGTGGCAAGGTAGCCATGGACCTAAAAAAGTAAACTTTGGTGATTAATAACCAAGTTTAGCCCATTACTTTCCACCCATATGAATAATTATGATCATGCATGTTAAAGTATTGGCTACAAACAAATTATAGTTGTCAAAGGACTTGAATTGCCTAATTTAATTGTCAACATGCAACCCTAGCCCAAAAATGACCGAGATGTGAATCAAGCCAATCAAGATTTATACCATAATTGACTTATTATTATGCAAGGAAAATGACAATCTAAATCTAGTCAAAATCATTATGAAGGTGTTAAAGGAAATAATGATCAACATTTAAGGAAGTGAGTTAATGGATAGACATCTTTAATGGTCAACATGAAAACATTATCTCATAAAATGAGGAAGAGTGAATTGGGCCAATTAAGATCTTCATAATGATTGAGTCATTATCATATGAGAAAAAAAAAACAACATAAATCCAAACAACAACATAACAGATATATTAAAAAAGTAACAAGGTATGAAACTTACAAGAAAAGGTAGAAAATTTATTCCTTTTAATGTTATTGATGTGTTGATTAAGGAAGGAAATGCAATTGCATTTAATGTGCCAATAGAGGATACGATTATAGAAGCCCATGGTTATGGGAAAGCTATAAAAAGTTTTTAAAAATGCCACATAACATGTAAAAATTGAGAAAAAAAATGTAAATGTTAAATTCACGTTTATTTTGAAGTTCTCTTTAATTGTACAAGCACTAATAGATAAGGATGACAATGAGTAAGATTTGGGTAAGGTACCATAGCGTTTGTCGCTATACTCGCATTTGAAAAAAATACATGTACTTCTCTCATACCTATATGGATTACAACTTTAATCCTCATTTTTTGTACTTGTTGGATACCTATATACTTGTACAAATGCCTATTGTATGAACTTTAATTAAATGTAGAGCCTTGACAAAAAAATTTAAGGTCATAAGCAAATTTTATACTCAATATTTAAATTTAAAATAATTTGTAAAATAATCATTTTACATTTTAATTAACTATGAAATCATTCATCAAAGTATTATAATTAAGTATAGGCAATAACAAAAATTATGAATGTTGTCAATAATATTTTAGAAGCAATGTTTGTATTTGAAAAAAAAAGAATATTATCTTTTGAAAAATTTAATACTTCTAGTGTGGAGTATGAATTATTTTTTAAATTTAATTTATATACAATGTCAATACAAAACTCTTTTACATAAACATTTAATAAAATTTGATTATTTAATCACATCATCCTATTCATTAATATAATGTTATAATATAGTGAATTTGTATAGGATGTATACATGTGTGTGTATATATTGGTTAAAATACATTTTTTACCTTTCAACTTTTGGTTAATTTCATTTTTAGTTCGTGAACAAAATTTTAATCAATCATATTTCCTATACTTTTCTTCGTTGATATTTTTAGTTCATACAATTAAATATCACTGTTAAGTGATGGAGTGATAGTCATGTTGACAACCATGTGGCTTGTCACATGAACTACTATTTTTTATTGATAACCACATGTAAATTTTTTTGAGAAATTATATTTTTAGTTCTTCATGTTTTTAAAAATTCATTTTAAGTCCCTCAATAATTTTTTGACTAGGGTTAGTCCTCAATTTCTATTTATCATTGTTTTTAGTTCTTTCTATCAAATATCAATGTTAAGTCATGAAATGACAATTATGTGGGCTATCTAATGTAGCAATCACGTGATTAATTGGTTCAAGAGACTTTTTGGTATTTCTTGAGGTGGATCAAAATTTTATAAGAAGAGGGATTGATTTGTGACTTGATAAAGATTTCTTGAAACTTGGCCCTTCTAAGCTTCTACTTAAGGTTGATTTAGTTCTTAGAAAGTTCATATTAATGTACTTATAAACCTCATCTGCCTATGTGGTTACTCAAAACAATTATTGTAGGACGTATTAATATGCTTCTAAGAATTAAATATCCAATGGTTAGTTTCCTCATGTTCATAAGATACATCATGAAAACATTTTACAATTAGAAGATCTTGAATGTTAAGCACAACACTTGGAAACACTTTTTTAGAAAGCTTTTTAATAATATGTTATATTGAAAAAACATATTTGTTCAAAAGATTTAACACTTAAGCATTCTTAAAATATTGTTTTGTAGAAAAACATACTTTGAGTGAAGAAGTTTTAGCATTCAAAAAGATGTTGTGTAGATATTGTACTTAAAAAGACGTTGTCCAAGATGTTTCTTAACAACTTTAAGTATATTATGATTCTCATGACATGTATATTTGTACTACACATGTTGCTTCTTCATGGTTGCTCTTAATTTCTCTATCAAGAACATTAACCTTCTTGTTCTTTGAGCGATGATTCCTTCACTTGGTTAGAACTTTCTTTCATTTATTGAGCTTACGAAGTTCATCTTAGTATATATAGGGTAGCATAAAACATACCTAACATATGTCCTCACTTAATGTGTAGGTTTACTTTATTATCCTAAGGACTAGACACATTATTATCTATCATAAGAAGGAAATACATGTGTACTTAACATAAACAATCATATCATGGTTTCATTTGTATTTTCTACTTAGTTTTAATTAGCTTTATTATTATTTATCACTTAACTTTCATCCCTCAACTAGTTCAACTCAAGTCATCAACAAGTGTCTTCAATATGATCTCATATTTATTTATCCCTCCAATTCAAATGATTGAACTATCTTCTAGTATTGAAGGAGTTCCTTCAACATTCTTTCCTTATTGAAGATGTTATCCTCATCCCTTAATTTGAAAGTGACAATCCCTTTCTTTAACACAAAGGATCTCATAGCCCTTTCCTTTCTACTTATTTTAAGTGGCATAAAAATCTTTCTTATAAACTCCTTATACCTAATATTTATAAGGGATCTTCTCTATAGGTGTACATCATTATTATATCATGGATGCACAATTCAGCTTTAAGAATTCAAAGAAGATTGAATCTAGCCTATACTAACTAAAAGGGTATCATTCATTGAATCATATATTTTTCTTTAAAACAATATCATTTTTTAAAAAACTTAAGGAATAATCCTTTTCTTTGCTAAAGAAGCATCCTTGTTAAATTAATCATAAGTGTCTTACTTAATTTATTAGATAGAATATGTTGTCCTAAACACATCCTACCAACACAAGAATTAAACTGCAGTCACACAAGGTTACAATCTCCAACGATACAAATATAGCAAGGTGCTAATCAATAGTAACCATGCATAACAAGAACATAGAAGACAATCATATAAACACACACTATTATATATGTAGTTGGAAGAGCATTTTACTATTCTCGTTGTTTTGATAAAATAGTTTTACGATTTTTGTTATATATATATATATATTGTTTATAATTATAATAAATAAATATATAGTAGTTGTTTATTTTCACTTTCATAAACTATGTGTAAAATAAAGACATAATAGGAAAATAAATTAATATTATCTTAAAGCTTGAAAATAATAAATAAAAATATTTTTTAAAACTAATGCTTAAAAAGGATTGGATAATATATATTATAAAGAAAATATGAAATAAAAAACAAATGTGTGTCATGTCTTGAAAATATAGAATTTATGTAGTGTTTTTTTTATATTTAACAAATAAAAAATAGTAAAAAAAACATATTATAGAGAGATTTAGAATTATTCTAACTTGTTTAAAAAGCAATATAATAACTTTTTACTTATTTTTTCTTTTAAGATATTTTAATTTGTCAATAAATTTGTAAGACCATATCAAGAAACGTTTTTATCAATTTCACATACTTTAGTACATTAATTTCGGTTTATATTTAATACTCTTTTCATATGTTATAATTATTATATAAGAAAAAAAATTATCTCAAAAAAATTGTCCTTTTAATTTTTTAATATATTATTATTGATTATACTTATATATTTAATATATTTATTTTAATACTCTATTTGTCTTAAAATTATTGTAATTTAAGATTTATAAAAATATTTCAAAATAACTTATTTTTCACTTTTAAAAAGATATTAAAGTATATTTTCTAATTTTATCCTTTAATAAATATTGTTGACTGTTTTTTTTAAATTTAATACATATTTATTAGAATTAAGAAAATAAATAAGAATATTTAAATAAAATTATTCTATAATAAATATAATTTTATTAAAATACTTACTTTTTAAATTTATGTGAAAAAAATCTTAAACTGAAATCATTTTATAACGAAAAGAGTGTTATTATTGTATTATATTGTATTCAGTAAACTAATTAAGAATAAGGTTAATTTGATAAATTTGTTATTATTTTTTATCTATTAAATAAATTTTATTAATAAGTGTAAAAAAAATTTTGGATGACAATTAAATGCGATGAATAGGATATTATTTTATTAATTAATCAATTCTATTTGCATGAATGATTTTTTTATAATACATTTTTACCTAGTTTAGAAATATAATTAATATA
>JAMLFT010012537.1:0-10357 GCA_026544285.1 Pachyrhizus erosus
TCTTTAGACAATCATTGTTATTTTCATTCTTATAAATCATCCTACTAATTACTAAAACTTTAAAATTATATAATAAGAGAATTCTTTTAGATTTGTTTAGAATCTTAATTAAATTCTTGCGTTTGAAACACATTTTTTTAAAAACATTCAAGAAAATTAGCATTTTTAATAATAAGTTTAATTACATTTTCAACAATATATTTTCATGAAATAAAAAATAGAAATCCAAAAATTTTATGATAGGAAATTTTTTTAAAAAATATAATTAAGTCCATCATATACCAAAACCTAATTTATGTTGTCTCTTTAGTTTGTTCTTTATCTATTTTTTCTCAATCTTATCTTATTTGAGATGTTGTCATCAAATATTGGAGGAAGGATAAATTTTGATTGTTCTATTTCATGTCATGATTGACTTCCTCAAACACCATAATTTTTTCAAAAAGAATATATTTTTTTCTTTTCATTTATAATTGATAAAGTTGGATGTACTAAATTTTTTTTAGCAAAAATAATGATGAAATTAGATTTCGTATCGAATTATTTGTTCATATATCATTGATTTGTTACATGTGATTGCTTTAGTATTATAAATCTATACTTAAGTCATCTACAACAAGATACATTAATTATCTTCGTTGCTAAAATTATCAATGTCTTGTCATTGATTAATTTTATTTAGTTTTTTAAGCTTAAAACTTTAATTTAATTGTTTATTTTTTATAATATTAATTTAATTAGGTGTATTAAAATAATTTATTAATTATGGGATTGCAATAGATTATTTAAGAAAGGGTTATTGTTAAAAAACATATGACGACATATATATCAAACAGGGAGCACGTCATATTTAGAGGGACAATAAAATAATTATAATGTTATTAGTGTATAATAATTTGGTTCGGCTTAAACTGAGTCAGCTATTGCACACAAATCAAAATTCAACTTGATCCAATAAAAAAATCTGCTTATTTTGTGGTTTGTGTCATTATTTTTTATTGAGTTTTTTGGATAGGTTGTTGCAGTTGAAAATGAATGGATTGATTGATGAACACCCTTAGTATGAACTTGTGAAATACCAATTTAGAATTAGAATTATCATATTCCAATCCCCAAGAATGACAGGGTGTGTGAAGGCATATGAACTATGAACAAACGAAAATTTAAGTAACATCAATGAGCTAATATCGGAGCAGAACCTTGAACCAAAGTATAAGCATTCATTCACAATGTCAGTAGTTATTTATCAAAAATACTATGATCATTTCCCTTTCTCTTCATGGGAAAGTAAGCATTTTACAGTCAGTAATCTGCTTTTAATTTAGAATTTACAAAAAGAAAATACAAGCAATAATTAATCGGGATATACATTTGAGAATATCATGTACATGCACCTCATTCATCAGCAAGGAACCGTCCACTAAGATTTTCCATCATAGAAAACTGCATATTCTCAGATGGTTTCCAATGACGTTTTCTTTGGTTAATAAACCAATTGTTAATTTGCTTCTGGTCTAGCCCTGTTGACTTAGCCAGATCAATCTTATCAGCTTCCTATAGATGATCATGTAAAATAAAATACAAGTTTAATATAATAAAAAATATTATTTATACAATAATTTATTCAATATGTTTTATGTCTATCTCTATATTATAGATAATTTATTTCATATATGATAATAGAGAGATATATAAGAAAAATTATATGATATAAATTATTGTATGTATATCATATTTCAATAATATATTTAGTTAATATATGTAAGAATTAGATTCACCATTTTGCAGGAAAAAATGAAACACAAGCAAGGAACCATTTACCGTAGGGTAAGGCCATTTGTAGTGAACATTCCACCATTGAAGCAATGTTTGTCTTGCTTCCTTCGGAAGCTTACCCTTCTTTTTCTTCTTTGAAAACTCCAGTTTCAAAGTACCAATGTGACTCCCAAACTTACGTAAAAGCCTATCCTTGAGCTCACGATCTTCACCCTTTAATTGCCCGTCTTGAGCATCACCATCTCCGGCACTAAAATCTTCGTCCGATGATACACCCCCATCATCTAGCCAAATGATAGCCAAAGCAAAATCATTCAAGTAATACAACTTTGAATTAATCTTACAATAATGCAAAAGGGCAATTATATTTTGTAAAATAATAAATAATAAATAATGAAAAATGTAAGAACAATTATAAAATAGAAAATACAGTTCCACATAAAAAAAGTCACGAATAATATAAATATAAAAGACAAATAAGAGTAAATATAAATATGGCATACAATGTCAATAACAATCTTAAACATTTTCACACAAGCATCCAATTATGACCTTTGTGAATGATAAGTTTAGTTAACTTTTAAAATAATTATTTTAAAAATTATATTAATAATGATTTTTTAATTAATCATATGAAATATTTTACACATTGATAATGCATAAAACTTAAACTCAAAATAATATAACATACAATTTTAAAATTAGACATTATGACAAACAGTAAAAGGTTGTATTTCATAATATCAACATAAACTAAGAATAGTAATGGTTCAAATCCATCGCGGAAAACTTATGAACTTACTTCAAGCCGAAGTCAAACCTTAAGTGAGTATTTTATGGAGGTGCACATGACTAGAACCTTGATTATCCTTAAGCTAAGTCTCTATTTAAATCTTGTTGAAGATTAAAAAAAAAAAGAATAAAAGACACTCAGCCTGAGTAAGCAGTGGATTTGACTCAAATTAGAAAGAATCCAATGAACTTTGGAATACTTGGGGTCCCAAAAAATCTATTTTTACCCAACAAGACGTGTCTAAATAAATAATAATAATAATAATAATAATAATAATAATAATAATAATATCACTATAATAATAAATACTTACTACAATATGTTTAATTTATAAATTTATGAATCTATTAAAACAATATTCATTTAGACATAAATTTACATTTATTAACCTATTTAAAAGAGTTTTTTTAGTACACTATTTAAAAAGAGTTTGCAGGCCCGTTTAATTTTAAAACATTATTACAAAATAAATTTTTAATTATATATTAAAAAATACTGGACTTTATAAAATTTCCAAATCAAGCCTAAATATCAAATGGATCAAACCCGAACCATAAATTTTAAAAAATAAGTTAAAAACTTATAAAACCTAACCTATTCCATCATTAATTATCCCATTTTCATCCTGAACATGAATTAATCTTGGGAGAAACTTTTGTCACTCGTAATCTCTGAGCGGCTTATTTCAAAGGCGATCGAATAATGTTTAAGTACAGGGCTAGTAGCCCACAAGCACCCACCCACAAATTGCTTCTGACACTCACTCAATCCAACAAGGATTTGACCATCGCATGAGAGTACACTGTACACACCAGACCAGACCAGATCAGAGCAGACCTAGGTTGGAAAGAAAGTAAAGAAAAAGAAAACATCAGTGTCAGTGCCTGGTTCCATCCATTGTCACTATGACCCAAACCAGATAGAGACTCAAAGTTTCCAACGAGGCACACGGTACGGCCTCATCAAAACCCCATGTCTACCATCACAGCCCTAGTCATTACATTGCAGTCCTTAATTACCCGTGTCATTATCCTTCAGCTCTTAATCGTTCCTCTGTATCTATACACTACATTTGTGAAATAAATACCTTCTAATATGCTAGTAGTGCCTTGAGTACGAGAGAGAAAGAAAGTATCAGTCTATTTTTAATAGACAACATATATTTTATCCCAAGACAACCTTATTTAAATCGAATAAGACTATTCTAAATAGATAAGTTCTTCCATCAAACATTCAATACAACTATATAATTTAAATTTAAATTTCTAATTAAAATAGAATAATATCGCGTCAATTAATTCTATCCGTTTAATGATAAAGAGTACCAGCATTAAACTATAGGATTGCTTTCTTTTTGCAAATTAAGAGGGATGAGGGACCCCGATAATAAAAAAGATGAGGCATATGGAGATCGACAAGTGTTAAGCATCATGCAATGACCGAAGGGTCAATGACAGAGGCCCACAATGGGCCACAAGAGAACAAAATATCGGAAAATGGCAATGACAAGCACTAAGACACGCAGGGGCGGGAGCAGTGGCCAGGCCAGGCCAGACCAGGCTAGAAAAAAATGCGCGGGGAAGGTATATCCATGGCATTGAACGTTCTCTCAAAGAAAAAAGGCTGCAATAAAATCACAGCGAAATCTGCGGGAGTGCATGTGAAAGTTATAAGTCTTAGATCACCCGCTGCCCACGGGATTTTTCTAAAAGGTCCTAATTAATATTCATACGCATCACACCAGCCCCAACCTGTGTTATAATATCAAATATGCGCTACAACTCTTTCCCTCACATTCTCCATGCTTATATATGTAGTTATCAAAATCCTAAAATTTGGATAGAATCCATAACGTACAAATGAAAAGTCCAAATTAATTTGGAGATTCGAGAACTTCCAATGTATCTCATTTTTATGCTTACATGTGAACACGAAAAAAGAACCTAGAATTTTTCCATTTGTTAATGGAAATATGCCCTTCGTGTAATCAATAACATCGGTCCAGCAGCATGTTATTTTGCGTATCATTTCTACTATAGTCACCCGCCAAGAAGCAAATTCTAGGGTTTAACCAATTCTTCAACTTTAATCCCCCGGAATAAATAAATGTTAACATAGCAAGCAAATTAAATCATACAAAGCCAATGCTGCACTACTTAGGAAGAAATATTACATAAAACAGGGAGATACTTATGAACTTTTATCCGCCATAGAATTGCCTTATCATTGAGGATCGGGTAATAGAAAAACGTATCCGCTATAAAATAATGAACATGCAACGGAAGTGCAAAACAAACCTACTATCAACGGTTAGTAAGTATTATCTTTATTATAACATACTACATTCATGATTTAACAGTTATGTAGTTACAAAAGATCATAAAATAAGACGGAGGACATGAGTAAATAACTAATGTTTTTCATTCCTTTTCATTTAACCCATTATTTCCTTCATATCCAATTCTTAATCTAAAGCAATGATTTCATGTTTAAAACCTGGAGGTAATAGATATTTTTAGCACTTTACTAATGCCTTCAGTCACAGATTAAAAAACTTCGGTTACTTACACACTTCAATAACTGACACAAACACATCATGAGCAACCCAAACATTCATTAGGCGTATGCCCAAGAAACACAAATCTGAGTACAAATTATCAAAATGTTCATGCCCATTTAGAAGCCTAATGGAGTAAACTTAAATCTAAATGGATCATTTAGGAACCACACTAGATATTCAAGTCGTTTGGAGCAATCTCGAAATGACATACTTTAAAAAACATAGCATAATCAAACACGGTAAATATCAAACAAGAAATGAACTTAAAACACTGCTTGCAATTACTATGGTTCTCCTGCATTTGGTCTATTTGATCACATAAGAATGAAATTATCTTCAAGAATAATACAATTGATTGGAACCAAGTGGTGGAACCCATCAAAGTTAAAAGCTGGAGTTGGATCGAGTCAAATTTCAGGAGCTGTTATTTAAATCAAATGAGCTGGTTTTTTTTATCTCTGCCTAGGAGGTCAAAGAGTTTAAGAATTACTAGTATCTCAATGTAAAATAAAATCGAAGCCAACAATGCCTCACTAATGCTAAGAATAATCATAACTTTGCCAAATAGAAAGTTCGGGTCAATCCAAGAACCTGAAAATTTGATTCTTACAAATACAAGATCCAATTTGACACCTATATAGTGATTGAAGAACGAGGATAAGAAAAAATAAAATCAAAAGAAAAAGTAGAAAGAAGAAATTAGTAACAAAGGAGTTCACATCCAGTCAACTTTGCTTTTGAGGCAATCGCTAAAGGAATATAAGTTGGCAAAAGGCATAATGAAGGAGAATCCATCAAATTAAGGAAGCAACAAAGTCATTTACATATTAAAACATCGCCACTTAAAAGGTAATATGTACTTTCAGGCTAAAACAATACTATTTGCCAACCAGAAACAACCTGACCAATGACCACCCTTTTTATCATTAAAAAAATCAAAATATAGTATTAGAATCCCCTTTATTTCGGCCTCCACAATTAGTAAATTGTAACTGATCTTCTGGCGTGGATAAAACTCAGTAACCAAAATAAAATTCTATAAAAATAAAGTTGACAACCCCAAAATAAATATATGACATATGCTTCTGATTCAGGAAGCCTATGTTTAACATAGGGTATAACATTATATATTATATATAGAAAAATAATCACGGATTGAACACAGAACAAAATCTGACAAAAAGAGAACCATCAGTTTACAATCAGCCAAGTCCTTCAGATTTAAAACCTTACTTAACAGTAAATTCACAAAATTAATTTTCTTCAACGAAAGCATGACAACAGGATAATCTGACATCAATAATGTTGAGCTTATTTTTATATCTTAAACCAAAAGGATAACCCAAAGCTACTTAACTCCGTTTATTTTTAGGAAAATCTGGCATTACTTTAGCTGCAGACAGACTATCAGCCCCTTAGACAATTCCCAATGAGCATTTTTTATCTCGCAACAACACGCATCACCTATGCTCTATTGGAACTCGATGCGTTAATAAAATATTATGGAAGCAGAATCATTGCATGCAGTTACTGTCAGATCATGTTTTGCCCATCTAATCCAAAATGGGAGTACATTTATCATATTAAATAACATTATTATCATAACAAGTCTTTGAAACATGTAAGTTTCACGTGTTCAGAAAGAAAGATGGTTATCCATCTCGATTAATGAAGATTACACACACCTTATAAAAGCTTGATTACGCCTGCTGATGCCGAATCATTAATTCACATATATAAATCCCACATGTTATATAACATTTCCAGTTTCCACTACTACAAATTGTAGATAGCATTTCTCTACGTTCTTCCACAGCCATAAAATAATTTAAAGCCTGAGCGTCTACATTTTTAGCCTCTAATTTTCAAGATAAAAGAGTATAAGTTAAACACATGATTATCAGATAACAACTTGAATTTAATTTGATATATAACCAAAAAAAATCCTTATAATAAAATTTAGGTGTCAAAGCAGGTAAAACCAAGGTCTTCAAAATGTTCACCATCAGCATTTGTTTTTTTGAGTTGCATAGGGAAGCAAAAAGAAAAAAAACCTATTATCAGGAGAAATGCTCTCTAACAATTAGAGAACCAAAATATAAGTCATGCATTATTTAATCGACTGCAGGCATATCGATCACAACAGCCAGCATAAGCATTACTCGAATAAATTTTCTGTGGAAGTTTTTCAAACAGAAACTGGATCAAAATAGGCATGCACTTATAAGCCTATATATATTGGTGAGCAGGAAGGGGCGTCAAAAAGACCAAAGAAATAGGATAAACCATTTGCAAGAAGCAAGAAGGCCCATTTAAACTAAAGGGTGTTTGAAAGACCATCATCTATAGCTTGGTCAGTGTCTGAAATCGAGGCCACTATTTGAGATGTCATTAGGAACATCTACAATCTGCAATGTCAAAATTGGAGAGCCAAATGCAAAAGACAGTTGCTCGTCAAACTTGACATTCACGAATAGGAAAAGCAAAAAGAAAACTGGGATTAAAATAAAAAGGAAATAACTAAGAAAAGCGTGCGTAGAGAACAACTCCAAGACCAAACAAAACAAACCACACAAGTCCATAGAAGCTAGCAATTAATTCGAAGACCCGTATAAAGAAGGAACTGAAAAAGGCGAAAGCCTCAAACAGCATTACTACTCCGGAATGACCAAACAGCCAAACTTTTTTCTCCTCCCATGACGAAAGAAGCATGGATTACAGTCTAACAGTGAAAGCAAACAAAGAAAGTTACATACATTAAAAGCGAGCAGCAGCACAGTCATGCATAAACACTAATCCATAGAAAGAGAGAGAAGAGTTAGGGTTTCCCTTTCCTATTCTCTAGTACAATCTTTTCCTTGTGCCCCTTCGAGAAAAAGCTGTTTGTTTTGTCTCGATCTCACTCTTGCAAGCACATATTTGCTGCTAACTTATAAGACTATTCTGTGAGGTTTATTCATGTTCTCAACCAATGGTTAAACCGCCAAGAGTATAAGGATCAGGCAGATCAAAGAAAGCAACCAAACAAAAACATTGCTCATTGCTCTTTTTTTATTTTTTATCTAAATCACATGTATTTTTTATATAAAGTAATTATGTTCGAAACTTAAGATTAAGATGATTAATTAAACTAAAATAACTTAACACCCAGAACTCAAACTCATATACGTTCTTGTCAGTTGATCCACGCGCTATAGGAGTGCCAACTAAGGGTGCTATTACGATAACAGCCCCCACAACGTTTATTAAAACTAATTCTTCGTTTTGCTTCTCCGTAAAAAAAGCAGCACAGATATCAACGAAAGCACATTGAGTTCCGAAATTATACTAGCACTAGCAGTGAGAAAGAGCTACAGCCAGTAAGACACTGAAGAGTGAAGAGAAAGGGTAAAAAGAACAAACCAGAAACGGTGGAAACGGAAGCGCCGGTGCAGAGATGGCTGAGCTGCATTTCGATCTTGTTGAGGAAGTTGGTTGCTTCATCAAAAGGCCGAGCCAAGTCTGATTTATACTTCACCAGCATGTCGCAGTAGGTTTCCTGAAACCAAAAAAACGGATAATCGGAGACACAATCTCAATCTGTGACAAAAGTTGTATAATAATATATAAATATGTATATATTTGTATGCGTGCGTGTGCACAGAGAGAAAGAAGGGGGGACCATGAACTCGTCAAGCTCGGGATCGGTTCCAAAGCACGTGGAAACAACGTCGCTCTTGCACAGGTCGTTTTCTCGCCGGATTTCCTCCAACAAACGCGCGATTTCCGGAGGCGCCCCAACCTGCAGCAGCCGTTAACAGAAAGTTGTTATCACTTGTTAAGTTTGTTATAACCGTTTTTTCCTTTCTCCGAGAAACGGTTACGAATACAATTGCTGCAACTAACTCCACGAGTTTGTTAAGACTTATGAGTCCGTGTGCACCTTCTGACAGTCGATGTAAGCTTGAAGGAGGCGAGGGTAGTGAGGGTGAGAGGCGATTTTCGCCTTCATGACGGTGGTGGCTGCCACGTCACCCTCTTGCTGCTGCCGTTGAATTCCAGCGGGAGTGGCGGAGGGCTCGGCGGAGTAGAGCTCGTCGGATCCGAACATCGGAATCCGGCCGCTGGCGAGGAAGCCGTGGTAGTCCGGCGGGAAAATCAGATTCTCCGGCGTCATGAGGGCCTTGTCGGCGTACTCCGGCGGCACTCCGTACATTCCATCCATAACGGCGACACGAAACGAAACGCTGCGTTTGCTTTGCTTCGTTCCTTACCAGAATTTCTGGAACTTTTTCTGCTTCTGCTGCCAGTGCCAGAGACAGCTAGTCTTCAAGGAGAAGGAAATAAGGAACACAGAGAAAATATATATAATATAACATTTTATTATTTTTATTTTTATTTTTATTTTATTTCATAAAAATGAACCACTCGCCGCACTCACTCACTCACTCACATCGTCCTAACAAAGATGAAGATGAAGAAGCATATTGAAAAATATCTAATTGTATAAAAATAATTTAACCAAGCTTAACTTTTCAAGCGAGACACTAATTAAGTAACTATTATTAATTTATAATAA
This sequence comes from Pachyrhizus erosus, assembly GCA_026544285.1. NCBI lineage: Eukaryota > Viridiplantae > Streptophyta > Magnoliopsida > Fabales > Fabaceae > Pachyrhizus > Pachyrhizus erosus. The sequence goes on from JAMLFT010012537.1 coordinate 9,688, forward strand.
TAAAGTATGATTTTACTTTGGTTGAAATTACTAGAGTTTAGACTTTGAGAAAAGAGAAGAGTGGGAATGGAGTTGAAGTAGGAATTAGGAAAATCACTGTGGACTTACCTCTTGAAAGGTCTAGTGCTTTGGTTCATTCACTCTTTCTTTACTTTGCCATCAATATTTTTGGATTTTGGAAAGTAATAATAATATACTTATTGTTTTAAAATGATCAGGTGCGTGCGGGCATACGACACTTCCCAAATGATGGAAACATGGTTTAGGTTGTCTAGGCCAACTGATATTACATACTAGTCTCTAGACCTCACCCCCTCCCCTCCTTTTGTGTATGAATGGTCACTTGTCAACACCTGTCCTATGCTTTCAAAATTAAATGTGAAAATGTATATTTATATGGTAAGAATTAAGACTCAATAGTTCCTGCCATTCATTTTAAAGTTCAAAATCTAAAATATTCCCTCCCTTTTTTGGTTATATATTTATAAAACTATTTTATTTTTACTTGTTTGTGATAAATTTGAAACAGTATTAAAAAATATGTTTGTAGTTTTTTTACTTATATTAACTCTTCTTTTTACATCAAATATTTTAATTTTTAAATTTTATAAATGTATTATGTTAATCCTTAAATTTTATAAAATTAATATTTTTAGTTTTTGAACTTTAT
>JAMLFT010012538.1:0-10356 GCA_026544285.1 Pachyrhizus erosus
TGTTTAGATCATTGTTTAATATCTATAATTTTCTGTTTGATAATCATTTACAATTGATACTAAAAACACCCCCCCCCCTTTTGTGTTAATCTTGTGATAGAGAGAACATATATGGTCCTTGAGAGACAACCTAGGAGTCACTTCCTAGTATACTATAGTTAATTGCATTTTATTTGACCCGAGTACTGCCTCGATCATTTTGAATGTACCTTTCTTAGGCAGATGTCTACATTTGGACGTTATATGTCCAAGTTTACCACATAAATAACATGTGTGAGTATACTTATTGTGGACATCTTTCTTTCCTTCATATCCAATACCTAATTTCTCAAAAGGATGTCTAATGTATTTTAGAATTATTAATAGATTCTCAAATCCCTTGACAAACTTGGAAAGGTTATCCTTTAAATTCTTTACTTTACCTTGGAGTTGTTCAACTTCATATGAGTTTTAATTTGAGGAAGAACTTTCTTCAGGTTTGACATTTTCTTCCTCTACAAATTCTATATTAGTAGTAATCCTCCCTTGCATTTTATAATTATGTCTCCTAACTAATCATATAACTAAATACAAAAGTCTATTAGGAGACCTATTGCATATATCGTAAAATGCTAAACAAAGTTGATGTGCCAAAGAATAGAATGTCAAGCCTCATAAAATTGTTCTAATTCCTCCTTGCTTCATTGAGATCCCAATTTATCAACAAACTTTTTCTTTTGTGAAAAATGGCATATGTCAAGTACTAACAATAATTATCACATGTACTGTGACACCCTAATTTAGTTTCACAACACATATGTATAATAACTCTTTTTTAGTCCTCTTTTAAATAATCTTATCTCATCAATGAATCAAATCTTATAAATATGATTAGGTTATATATAAAAATCTAAAGAAACTTGAAACCTTTTTATTTTAGAAATTATCAACCCTATTTACTTGAAAAAAAACTTCATTAATTATATACATAATGTATTGTCATCTCTTATTTTGCAAAAACATTGTTTTAATGGAAGTTGATCATCTTACAAAATAATTGTAGAATCATATTACATTTTAAGCTCAAAGGAATCATTTCAAAATAAATTGTGCATATCAAGTTACATAAACATAAATCAAATGTAGATCATAAATAACTTAATCATTACACATAACTCAAATGAACCTCTGCAATCACTAGTGTGTGTGTGTGTATATATATATATATATCAAGGTACAAACTATAAGTGTCTTAGTGAAAAGAACGGTATCCATATACAACCCAATGGACTCAAAAGAGATATAATCAATGTGCATAAATTACTAAAATAAGTACAAAATGTTGAATCCTAAGTCTACCCAAGTCAAAAACACAAAAGGAAAAGAAACTTAAGATTTAAAATAGTAATTTATACCATAAATCCATACCATTTGTTGTACTCCCCAAATATCTAGAAGAACACCTAGGATGACAATTGAGAAGAATTCTCACGTGGATTATCTCCTCTAGATCCATAACCACTAGTAGAGTTATACTTTTCATGCTTGACCCATACGATAACAATCATTGTGTGGAAACACTGGAACACTATCCTTGGAGTAATAGTACCACATTATGGGTCCTTTGACTCAACATTAGATATACTTGAATCACTAGAAGGTAAAGATGATGAAGAAATCTCTATAGGTGCAAGTGAAGGTTGCGATGCATCATAGTGATAATACGAGGGTATTGGTTGCATATACCATATGAATAAATCAAAAGTTAGGCTTGGCATAATGTGTACTTGGAGTGTCCCTATGAAGTAATCTTCCTTGAAGATTTCGTCATAGGTCTATTTCCTATCACACACTATGATCCACATTTGGAATGCTAGGCACCTTGTCACCATCATGATCTAAAAAGGATAGATGTATGGAATTAGTCTCCTTCCTTCGCTAAACTAACAATCAAACGACCTTACAATCACACCACCCAAACATCAATTACCACGATTTTGTACTCTCATGAGTCTCTCTCGTAACTCTAAACATATTCTCCATTAATTCTTACTCATCATATCTTGGGCTTACTACCATTAAGACTCTCAGAACATAGTGCACTTACATAATTTAAGTCAAATGACTTATTGGAAATACACTATTACCATTGTACAATGGTAAGGCTTTCACCATCACGGATATGGTCCGCATTCGTTGGGATTGCCAAGTTGGCTCATGTGATCTTCATCCCTTGGTACAACTTGGCACCACATCCTTAAGATCCTTTAATCAACGATTCAATCTTTAGGTACCAATCTATAAAGTCATCCTAACTCTAAGGATTGACTCCTCAATAAATTTATCTTCCCTTTCATATTTATCCATCATAGGTCCTTATGGGTTTCTCTATCAATAGTACTAGATGACGATCTTCTAGTTATTGTGTGTTTGTCAACATACTACATAGAGATTTATGTCCCCTCCACTATCACTATGGTCAAAATACACGACCTTGTCTTTCTCAAACATGTCTTTTAATGCATACAAAGCTCTTACATGACCTCATCATATCAACTTTCTTAGTTTTTCATCATGTACAATTATCTTTCTTGAACAATGTGTCATTCGCATCGCAATCACATTCCATTCTAACTAGTCTCACACAACCTTGAGGAAAAGGACTTTTCCTTTCCCTTTCGTTTCTCACAATGAAACAATCTTAACATGCATTTTCAATCCAAGAGAAAACACATGTATTATGATTATTATCTCATTATGAACCAAATTCACAATCTATTACAATTCTCCAATGGATTGAAGCTTCTAGGCTCCAAGGATCTTCGTCTTCTTATGCAATCTCCAAGAACAAGAAATGGATGAGGAAAGAAATGGAAATCTACCAATTGAATATGAAATTCAAGATAAGGAAAGTGATGAATTTACCACAAATTTTAGAAAACTTTAATAAGGAAACTTAAGACTTCACTTACTAGGAGCAAAAAAGAGAACCTCACAATGAGAGAAGTCAATATTTCATTTCATCAAAAGTTGAGTTATGACCAAAATAGATGACAAACTCTACCAATTTATTTTCAATAAAAATTAGACAAATTATTAAAGAGTAACTCTCATTCATTAATTTACAATATTGTACATCAAGTTATACTACTTATACAAAATAGATGACAAATTTAAGATTCGCCTTTAGTATTTTTGGATGGATTTTCCTCCTCAAAAGATTCTACTCTTAGAGGTGGTCTAGTTGGCCTGGTATTAGTACGAGTAGAGGTGGAGGTTTGATTGGAGTTATTTTGTCTCCTTTTTCTGGGATGTGAAGGGATTTAGGGAGGTGATTCTAAGAATCTAGGAGGTACAACCTCGGTTAACATTATTGGGAGATTTATCTTATCAGGTGTTGAAGTTGTAAAAGGTTCTATAAGGAAGAAAGTAAATTATATATAATAAGTATAGGAGTCTAATAGGTATAAGGGATCTTTAGTCTATCTTCCAAAGAGAGGAGTTATGGATAAGCATAATAAGGGACGATAATCATCAGACATCTTTTCCTGAAAATATAGGTTTTGTAGGAGTGATTCACTAAATTTTCGTCAAATATATTTATTTGGTGTACTTGTAAAACGTTTACTCTCAACTCTCTGTATTGTGCCTTATAACTTTATTACTAGCACATTGGGATTCCTCGATGCCTCTTACTACTAACTCCTGAGGATTTATGTGAAACATATTACTTTTATCCATAATTTGTAATGTCTTAGGTGATGATTAGGAGTACATATCTTGAGCTAGTATAAGACTCAAATACTTTCTACCAACCTTGGTAATGCTCTGCTTTGTCGGTGTTATCAAGACGACTTTGCGTGACTCCTTAACTCAGACAGTCCACAAACTTGGTGCCTATACACCTCCAAGGACTTCCACAACCTACATACATTCCTCAAGTACCTTCTGTGATCAACTAATTGCATTTCTCCAATCTTGTATCTCACACGTATTATTTTATTGGGTACACTTCTGCCTCCTTCTAATCAAGTCTCATGGTACAAGATCTTAAAAATATCCATAGATGTAAAGTCCTGCTTTATAGCAATTATTCAATCATAATAATATCAATTGGCCAATTTATTCACCACTATGGGCTTTATTCTAGCCAATTACATATTGTAGGAAGATCTGTCAAGTCAAGGAGACTTATCGAATTTTTTTTTCTTCTATCATTGCTTACTTTCTTAGGGTTTCAAATATGAATCTCTTTTCACTAAGTTATTTCATGATCAAAGGTAGTACACATATATATGTCATGAAAGAAGTCAAAAGAACATTTAGGGTTTAGACAAGGATTTCATAGCTCCAAATTTTTACAAGGAAGGGTATTTTAGTCATTTTTACATTTAACATTTGTGGGTTTTAGTACAACACCTCTTTTGATACCTTTTGTAATGAATATTAATGAACCTTTGAAAATGAGATGATTTATTAAAATTTAGGTTAGAAGTAATTAGGGATAAATCTTATAAGAAGGACATTTCAGTCATTTACTCATAAAAGGGTATTTTGGTTCTTATTACTTCTTACAAAATTTTCTTCCTAATATTAAAACAAATCTCTATAAGTATTATTTCTATCTTTATCAAAAAGATAATATAAATTTACAAGTTTACCTGAAAAATAATAACTTAGGGGCATTTTGGTCATTTTCAAGGAAAATTTAATTTTTTATAAAATTTATCTAACTTATGGATGTTGTGAAGGTAGCACTATCAATCCTAACTAATTTAATCAATTTTAAAACAAATTCCTTGAATTTAAAACAATCTTATTATGAATTTAAAATGAAAGGGCATTTTGGGTCATTTTTCACCAAATTTTTAATTTTATGGGGATTTTCATCACATAGGGGATTCATGACTAATCTATAGCTTTATTAGGTAAACACAATAAAAAATAAATTCTTAAGACTCGGGGTATTTTGGTCATTTGTAAAATTTCAAAACATAATAAATGTTACTTCATTTTTATTCTTTGTTATTCCTACTAGAATATAGGCTAAATATCTCCCCTCATTCTATTTCTGAATAAAGAAAAATGACAAAAATTTGTAAGATTTTTAGTATAAGGGTATTTTAGTAATTTCTGCCACTAGGGGCAAAATTGTCATTTGCCCATTTCTTCCTTCTTCTCCTTCTAAGAACCAATTATAATTTTTGGTTCGAAATTCTGTTTTCAAATTCTTCTTTAATCCTCTTTTATTCTTACCTATTGTGATTTATTTAAACATTGATTAATTCACAATAGACTGTTAACATAATAACATTGATTTATTCATAATTTTAGAAAATTAAATACTGAGAATCAAGAACAAAGCTTATAGAGCTCGTTCAAACTTGATTTTAGACTTTTCTTTTGAATTTCAAGAAGTTGCCTTACTAGAATGACTCGAACATGATCAATGTAGCCTATACTACCAATAATTGGATCAAAGAAGGCATTGACAAGAAGAATTGAACTCTTAGATTCTCAAAATTTCAAAATTTCGATTTCAATTTGATTGTTGGAAATTTGTTAGTTTTAGAATGTAAAAATCTTAAGAATCCAAATTCAATCATCCTAGAATAGTTCAGTGAATCAAAATTGAAGAAAAGATAACTCCTCTTACCTGAATTTAGAAATTTTCGGCGAGAGTTTGTAGATTCCGACGAAGCTTCAGCATACTTCCAAATTCGTGATTCTTTGTTGTTTTCTTCAAATTTCTTCCACCAAAACGAAGCTTAGGATTTTTTGAAGCTACAAGGATTGGAAGGAAGTAATTTAGTTAAGAAGGCATGAAGTATCAAAGAGGATGTTTTATGTAATTTGAGTTTTTGAGCTTCGTTGGCTTTTTATAGCATTTTCCACTGCCATTTCTCACTTATTTTATTCCCTTAGGCTAGTCGTAGCTTCACTGAGTCATGAAGTTAGGCATGATAGGCTGGGCAACATTTTGTAGGAAGCTTCGAGGTTTAAGGAGGCACTTCCATGGTGGTTTGGGTATAAAAGTATAAAAAGGAAGGAATATAAGATTTAATAAATCCTAAAATGCCAACGATGGGCCTAACTGTCTCAATGACAACTATACACTCCTCTCTCTCCTTAGCGCCTAAAGGGGGCTGGTTTGAATTTTAGCCAACCCCTTTTGTTTTTTTGTTTTTATTCACTTTGTTAGTGCCTTATATTAATTAAAGTGTTGTTTTGCTACCCTGAGTGGGTAGCTCAGTTGGCAAAGGAACACTCTCTCTCTCCTTCTCCTTTAGCTTCCTAGTTTCGAGCCTTTCCCTTTATTTTCTTTTTTTTTCTTTTTTTTTATTTTTTGTTTTTATTTTTAATTTTATTAATTTTGCTTTTAAAATTTTTCTAAAAATTCCTATAAATCATTTTACAATTTTATCTACCTATTTCTATATTCTCTCTGTTTAAAATAGCTTAATAAATTTTATAATATTATTTATTCAATTTTATTTTTATTTTTAATTATATAATTCAACTTTCTTTTATTTTAAATAACCAATTTTATTACATAACCAATTTTATTAAATTTATCTTTCTCGATTTCTTCATTTTAAATGTCCTGAAAAGTGTATTATTTTTATTTTTTATTTATTTTTTATTTAAACTTAACATATTAATAAAACTCTAATTAAAATAAATCTAAGAGCTCCATTTATCCTAAAAATTTCTTTTTCCTTAGTCTAATACTATTTCATAAGTCTAAATTTTCATTTAAATATTTATCAATATATATAACTCCTAATACATATATGCACAAACTTAAAAATAGGTTGTTACACATAAGCTCCTCCTCTCTCCCGTTGTGCATCACAAGCTCAAGAAAAATGACGGATTGAACTAGAGGTCCAAAAAGTTCAATTTGACAATTTCAAATCTAATTCCTATTCTAAATAAGTCAAAATATAAGTCTAAAAATAAAATATAATTTAAATTAAAATCCTATCTACTTATCTGAAAATACAAATGAAATATAATTTTAAATATTTTTATTATGAAGTTAATTTTTTTTTATACAGATTTATTTTCTATTTTAATATCGATAAAATCTGAATTTTTGTTCCATTGGCTTGTCAGTTTGTGTGTTATTTTTTTTCTTATAAAATCAGAACTCTTGAATTAATCTGACGGCTATTTCTTTTTATTGAGAGAGCAGGGGAGAGAAAACCAAGTTGGAGAGAATCCTCACCCATATATCTTCTTAAACCCTGACTTTAAGATTGTGTGTGCGCGGACGTAACCTTCGGGTAGTAACTGCGTTTTTGTTTTCTTCAGCTTCTCGCATAACAGCAGCAACAATGGTGAAGCACTACAGACACCCGGTGAGGACTGCACGCGTGATTCGGCTTCTCTGCTGAAACCATCTTATTCACAAAATCTCTTTGTTTTCAAGATTACCAAGTTCTTTTTCTTTTGTTTTTATCCTAGCTTTGTCTGTTTCACTTCTCGTATTTTGATTCATAGAAACTGTTCTTATTTTGTTTCTTGCCTTTTGATTGATACCCATATCGTGATTATGTGATTATGTGTTGGGTGTGCGAAAATTTGGAATTTTAATATTTAAGAGTTGCAGCTAGTCATTTAGAATAACGAATTGCAGAAAAAAAAATGAAGATTTTTAATTTCTTTAGGAATCCATTCCCAGGAATATTATGTCTACTAATATTATTCTGATGAACATATTTGGTTTGAATTTAGTAATTTTTAAAAAATTTAAATTTTTATTTAAGAAGCTGAAAAATGGAGGAAGGATATTGTAGAAATAACTCCCGTTACCTTGAAAATATGGCATGGTATACCCATCTTTCACCGTGGGAATATATAGGAAGCAGGGAAAACATGAAGAATTTATATTCCCACCAATTAATCAACTCTTTTGAATATTTATTCAAAAGTTGTACTAAACAAGAGAATATGATATTCTACGTTCACTTTTCCAATAATCTTCTTTAATATTTTGAAACAAACACGTAAGTGCATTAAGAACTTATTGTTGTTGTTTTGTCTTGCAGGAAATGAAGGAGGAGGAAAATGCTGCAAAATTTGTCACCAGGTCACATGCGCTCAAGTAGCTTCAAATCAGTTTACCTCTTTTCAGGTACTATATAGAAATAAACATATGCTCATGTATAAATGATAAGCTTCATCCTTCAGTGCTTTGTAGGAAAAGGACGGTGCCTTTGGGTTGGAAATCGCATGGCTGAATCATTTTTATCTTCTATACTGATCTAATATCATTTGGAATTTGCATATCTTTAAGAAACTATGTATTTTGAAAGGTATAACTCCCCGAGAGCCTAATAAGAAGTTCAAGGGAACTCATCAGACTTATTACTATGTGAAGGATATTGACTGCCTTCATCATGAGTCTTTAGTTGAAATACATAGAGCAATAAGAGTACATGAGAGAAAATCAAATAAAGCAGAGGCAAAGAAAAACCATGAACGTGCACACAGGCTGCTGCAGGAGAAAACCCCGAAACCAAAGATAGATAGGATTATTAGGCAGAGGTTTGGTTAATTTTGTTGATTTCAATATATTTCTTGTAACTGGTGATGAATTTCCAATTTAATTGATAATTGTTTGAATTGTAGGTATCCGTGATTTGTGGATGCACTTGGAGAATTGGATGACTGCCTTACAATGGTGCACCTTTTTGTAGCATTACCTGCATCAGAGAGTAAAAAAATTGAAGTGGAGTGTGTCCACAAATGTCGAAGGTATATATTTAGAATATGAATAACTTTGGATTAATATGTATCGAGGAAATCAGCCTTTTGCGGCTTTATCTTTCCTTAAAAAATAAGGTATTAAGATATGAGGAACAGATTTTGGTAAAATCTTATTGATATTGTGCTGTATTCTTTTTAAAAGATGTGAAATTTCCATGCTGATATGATTTTTGTCTTGTATTTATTCTTGTTGCTTACCTGTTTTCTAGATTGGCACATGAATGACAAACATTCATATCTCGCACTCACAGGTTAAAAGAAACGTTCGTATCTGTGAAAGGCATATACTACCGGGTACCAGTTCTGGCAATTGTTAATGTTCATTAATCTTGATTGAATTTCTCCATTCCTCTCCCTTGAAATGAAAACATGTTGTCTGTTATCTATCATGATATATTTCTTATTGTTCCGTATAAATAAATATTAAAAGAAACAGTTGTAAATGTTTAAAAAAAAATTGCAAATAACTAAGTTATTTTGAATATAAGCTAATTATTTTAAATTTTTTCTTATAGTATTTTTTAAAAATGACTTTTTATTTTAAAAGATTATTTTTCATTTTAAAAAATTATTTACATATGTTCATTAAATGTCATTTTATTATAAATTGTGCAGTGACTATTTATATACGTGTATTAAATGTTTTTTATTAAAATTTGACCATATATCAATTTGAAAAAAAAATGATATATATTTTGAAATGTTTTTAACATTTGAAGAAAAATAACTTAACTAATAAAAATAATCATCTTTCTTTTTTTAAATTTAAAAATAACAATTTTATAAAAAATAATTACTAAAAAGTATGTTAACTTAATTATTAAATTATTAATTATAAGATTTTTTTTTATCTTAAACATGTAAAGATTGTAACTACTAGTCTTATAAATAAAGGGTTCATTATTGATTATCATTGCTTTGTATATTTTTTTTATAAACTATGAATAATTTGTAGATTATTAGTTGTGAGTAATTTTTAGAGGGAATTATCAATAAAAGTATGAATTATGAATAAAGAATTTTATGTGAACTATTCCAAATATAATGTGCCACCATACTGAATAAAATAATTTTGTAATAACTTACTAACTTTTTTACTGGCTTTTAAACTAGGATTATGTGTCTGTAGAATAAAAGATATATATTTTGTTTAGTCCTGTAAATCTATATTTGTGCTTGTATAAATATATCGCTTTACAAATTATGATTTTATTGTTGATTTGTTTAAATTTTGTATAGAAATTAAAGGATGTAGCTTGACAAATTGAGTCCAAAACTTGCTAATAATGTGTTTTTTTTAATTCTCTTATGTTAATTAGTTGAAATACTTTTTATCTATTAAATTAGTTTAATTTGTTCATATGACTGTATATACATTTAAGTGGATGTGATATTGTATTGCATTGTTTATTATTTTTATATTAATGATAATGATAGTGTATATATGAATATGTATTGATACAATTATCTGTATATTTAAATTTTAGTATATGAATATGATATTTATACAAGTATATAATATTATTTAAGTTTTAATATAATTTTAATTTTTTTTATTTTAAAACAGAGATATTTGAACATTTTATTTAAAAAATTTATAAT
>JAMLFT010012539.1:0-10356 GCA_026544285.1 Pachyrhizus erosus
TATTAAGCAAGTGAATAAAATGAATTAACAAGCGGAAAAGTGTAAAAGGGGGTTTGGCTAGGTTCGAACCCACCCCCTTGTAGGCGCGTGTTAATGATTAGAGGAGAGGAGAATGACCATAGAAACTGCTAGGCACATAACTAAAATATTAACTAAATAAAATAGTTTTATCCCTTCCTCGCGTTCATTGTAACACCCCTTTTTATTTTATTTTTATTAATAATAATTGGTAAAAAGAGTTATTATGCAGATAGAATTTAAAACTTAATTTGTTTGGGAATTACAATTTGACAATAACTTAACTTATCATAATACTTCTATTTAAAGTTCTCACTAATTTATATACACAAGATATAAGAGTTATACACCTCATGATCTTAATAATACAAAAATCTAGAAATAAAACTTTTAACTATTCTATCCTGAAACTTATTTTAGTCTAATCTGAAGCCTTAGAGGGATCTTCCTCATCTGTTGACTCTTCTCGTTAGTTCTTGTTACTAGCCTGCACTAACCCCATAGATGATTGGTGGTGGTTGAGGGGTTTGTGGTAGTCTCCGATTAGTTGACACATTTAGAAATCTGGGTGGCAGTGTCTAAGATAGGACTACTGGCAAGTCTATATGGTGGAATTGCCAGGGAACTACAATGTTGGTAGGTCTGAAGGAAAATCACCCCTAATTAGGTTTTCTAAATGCTTTAGGGCCCTTCGTAGACTCCAAAATTACTAACTCTGGGAGAGCTTACATGAGCGTGTCATGAATCACACAATTTGTAACTTTGGTTGACGATCGGGGAGTACATACCTTGTTTGGTACTTGGTCTAGGGTACTCTCAACCAAATCTTTGTAATGCTTCGCTTTGTTGTGGACGCCAAGAGGATTTTGTGATACCCTCTTTACTCTGAGCAATTCACAACTTGGCACCTTATCTACCCCCTAAGGTATCACTAGAGCCTACATAAATTCCTCAAATACCTTCTATGGTCAACCATTGCATTCTTTATCTTAAAGTCTTACCCGTTAGGGTTTTCAGTTCAATCTGCCTTCCTTATCTCACATGTCATCTTTATTGTTCCTTATTATATTGGTATTGATGATAATTTTAGGTATTGATGGATATCATGCATGTTTCTAACACAACACTTCTAGATTGTTTCATCATTGTCTGAACATATCTCAATTCATCATTTATCCTAGAGTTATTCAGGGTTTTCTATCGTTGATGGACAATCATCAAGTATATTTGTCTTCCACTAATAGTGGAGGTATGAAATTAGTGTTAAATCATCAATCCAACACATTTAATTGCATAAACAATTATCACAATAGTCGACCAAATATATTATAATCAAATAACAAAACAGGGGTAAAATGGTCATTTTACATAAATATGACTTTTTAAGAATTCTTATCTTCGTTTTCCCTTCAAAATATCTTATATAGTTGTCCTAATATTATAAGTTGCTTTTCTTGAGTTTAGGAGGTTCTAACAATGGAAAAATTAAAATTTCTAATGTAAGGGTAATTTGGTCATTTTTATAAAATATGATTTTTCTAGTATTTATCTTTTTCAATTCTACTTAAAGTTATCATATATAGGTTTCCAACACTTTACAAATATTCTTTTGAGTTCAAAGAAACTAAATAGGATAAAAATAAAATTGTCTAAAGTTAGGGCATTTTGGTCATTTTATAAATATTTGCCCTTTTGAAGATATTACTTGCATTCTTAACCCAAAAATTTTGGAAAATATTATATTAGTGTTAAAGATATTTTAGATCCCCTTTTGTGAAGTTGGAGTGACCTAAAAATGGCCTAATCTTCATTTTTCTACCCTAGGAGTATTTTGGTCATTTTGTGAAAATTTGTCTTTTTAAACATTTTCATCAGATTTTTAACCCCAAATTTTTTAAGATAGATACTAATTTAAGAAAAAGCGTATTCAGGCTATTCTCTTGAAGGCACAATGGCCTAAAAATGGACAAAATATTTACTTTTATACCATAGGGGTATTTGGTCATTTTTTAAAAATATAATTTATTTTTAAGGATTTTGAAATCTCAAAATTAATAAAAATATTCTAAGCATGTTTCTAAATAGATTCTAATATTTTCCTCTTAAATTATTGATCAAAACATACTTAAATTTTCAATTTTCTCCCTTAGGGGTATTTTTGAAATTTTTTGAAAAATAATATAATTTTCATCAAATTTTCTAAGAAAAATTTATCTCAATCCTCTTCATAGAATTAGAGCTATTACATGGTAAATTTCCAATTCTTGAATAGGAATAAATGACATAAAATTTCAAGAAAACAGATTCGGGGTATTTTGGTAAATTTTTAACAGAAGGGCAAAATGGTCATTTTCATGTCATCTTCAACCTCTACAATTAGTACACCAAAGTTTGCAAAATCTAAATTGATGTCATATAGAATATGTCTACAATTATAATTTTGAGAAAAGATAACTCCTCCTACCTCAATTGAAGTTTTCACAGTTCATTAATGACGAAGCTTTGTCAACTCAGCAAAAACGCGATTCCTTGCATTTTTCTTCAAATTTTTTGAACTAAAAGGTTTGAAATGTAATTTTGAAATTGTTGGGGACAAGTTTGAGGCAATGAGAGTGAGAAATGAGGGAGAATTTTGAGATTGAAGTTCTCTATGTTTTCCTTAAATTCAAACTTTGATTCCCCTTTTATAGACCTCTGTGGCCCTTCTTTCTTCACAGCGATGTCTTCATAGGTTAGCGGGGTGGTAAGGGTAGCCTTCGTAGAGCATGGGGTGCTTAGGGTTCAGAAAATTTTAGAGTTGAAAATTTGGCTCGAGGTTGAAGATGACTCAGCAACTTTCATGGCAGTTTAATCATTATTGGGAAAGATTAAATGAATTTTAATTTGTAAAAATAATAACGATGAGCCTAGTGGTCAAATGACAATCCCTGCAGAGCCATTAATCCTTCGACCCTCATGTCACTGCCTTCAAATCCGTCTCCCACCCTTTTTCTTATTTGCGTTTTATATTCCCTATAACTCAATGTATTTAATATTTATGCCTTTTATTCCCTTAAATTACTACCCCAAGTGGGTAGCTCAATTGGCAAAACTCTCTCTCTCACCCTCAAGGTCGTGCCCTCAAGCTTAGCAATGCCTCCCCTCTCTTTTTCTTTTCCCTTCCTTTCTTTTATTTTTTTCTTCATTTCACTTTTATTTTTTATTTTTAAATTTTATTAATTCTATTTTATATTTTTAAATTCTTTCAAAAAATACTAAAAATTTAATTGTATCCTTTTCTACTGAATTTAAATTTTCTTTTCATAATAATATATTTATTTTTATAAGAACTTTAATTTATGTTGGAAAATTAATTATTTAATTTTTCTTAATTCCTAAAAATTTAAATTTTTGAAAATTCTATTCTAATGCTAATTCTATTTCTTCTTAATTTCTACTTTCTTTTTTTTTCTTATTATTTTATGGATTAAATTTCTATAAATTGATATTTTACATTTTATTTATTTTTAAATTTCAAATTCTTTTACTAACTAAAATCTTATTTTCTTTCTTTCTTCCCTAATCAATATTCAATAATTTTCTTTATAGGAATTAAATTCCAAATAAATTAAACCAAGAGAATAGATAGGAGATAAATTTGAGAAATATGATATTATATATTACAAAATTTGGGATGTTACTTTCATCATCTTCCCCAAAGAATTGCCATTGAAGCTCTTTCGAAAAGCTTCGAGGACCTCTGTAAAGACGCCACCCAACTAGCCTACGCCTCACCCATGACTCAACAAGGTTACCCCTAGTATAGGTGGATAAAATAATCACTCTACAGCGGTCGAAAATGCTATATATAGCCTTGACATGAAAATTGGGAAACGCCATCAACACAAGCTTTCTCCTCTTTGAAAACCTCTCTATACACCACCAAATTACTCCCAACCAATCCCAAATACTTCGCCATACGCCCAACAACAGGTTGGTGCAGAAAAATTGAAAGAACAAGATAAGAATCACGACTTCGTAATGGTAACCAAAGCTCTCATTGAAGAAAATCAAAATTTCAAATTGAGGTAGGAGGGATCTTCTTTTCTTCATAATTTTATTGTAGAATATTTCTATTTCATTTCATTTAGAATCTTTGAAATTTTTGAGTCTTAAAGCACCATAACTCTCTAGAATTGAAAAATCATTTTCTCATTTTGAAACTCTGAAATTTCAAACTAGATAGGCCATGATCGGGGATTATTTGGACAATTGAGAGCTAAGATCAGTTGAACTTAAGGAATTGAATGTTTTTGGATACTTAAAATGGAAAAAATGCATATAGAAATCGAGATTGAAAATTCGAATTTCATTGGTTCGAACCCCAAATCCAAAGGCTGAAGACGAAGTGAAATTTATCATTTTTCCCCTCTTTGAAAAAATTACCAAAATACCCTTATACTGTTTCTTTTATTTTCTCTGCCTATTTCTATACATTCAAACCTAAAAACTAACCTAGGAAATAACTTCATCTCTATAAAATAGTGTGAAATTAATTTTTCTTAGAAAAACTAATAATAATTCAATTTTTTAAATATTAAAAATACCCCTAATTAAGCCAAATAAGGATTTTTATTCTATTTAAAGAATAACCTAAGGAGAAATTTATCAGAATATGTTCCATAATAAGTTTAAAACATTTTCATCAATTTTAGAAATTTTAAAATCCTTGAAATAATTTATTTTCTCAAAATGACCAAAATAACCCTAGGGTATAAAAATAAAGATTTTGTCTTTCAGAATATTCTAACTTCAGGAAAAAAAATAGTTTAGTTTCTTTATAACACTATTAGGATCTTTTCCAAAATTTGTGGATTGAAAATATGAGAAAAAAAAAACTCCAAGAAAGATACGCCTACATTAGGAATCTGAATTTCTCTAGTGTTTGAACTTCTTGAACTAAAAAAGAATTAAGTTTATAGTAATTGTAAAACTGTGTAATGTATTTCCAAATAAAAGAAGGAAAGACAACTCTACCAAATTATATTTTGTGGAAAATGACCAAAATATCCTTCCCTTGTAAAATTTGAGTATCAATGTTGATATTCAAAGAATTTTAGTCATAATATCATATGTTGTTATTTCCAAATCCATCAACTCTATGAAGTTTAAAGAACCAACACATTTTGCCAAGAAAATCACATTTTTTGAAACTGACCAAAATGCCTCTGACTAGAAAATTCAGGAAAATCTATAAAATTAAATAAAAAATTTGGGAAGAAAAGAATGGAACAAGTGTTCAATTTCTGTTATGTATATTTTGAATTGACTAAGCTATTTTCTTTTATAAATCACTAAAATGTCCTCTTATTTAGAAACTTCAAGAATAAGGACATTCTAAAGCAAATATTTCTTTTTATGATATTGCATTCTCCTAGTTAATGTAATTAACTTTGCCATGAAAAGAAATTCATACTTAAAGCCTGATAAAATCAAGTAAGGTAAGTAAGAAAAGTTTATAAGTCTCTTTGACCTAAAAGATCCCTTGCAAAATAAATTGACAAGAAGGAGCCAATAATGGTGAATGAATTGGTCAAGTAAAATTGAATGAATACTACGAAGCGAGAATTTTCCAACTATGGATCTCCTAGGGATCTGGTACTATGAGACTTGATCGAAGAAGGTAGAAGTGAAATAGTTAAAGACATGATACGAGTGAGATCAAAGGATGAAGAAATGCACTAGGTTGACTACAAAGGGTACCTAAGGAATGTATGTAGGTTGTGGAAGTCCTTGGGGGTGTATAGGCACCAAGTTTGTGGATTGTCTAAGTTAAAGAGGTTACACAAAGTCGGCATGGTAACCTTGACAAAGCAGAGCATTGCCAAGATTAGTGGAGAGTATCTAAGCCTAGTATCAGCTTGAAATATGTATTCTTGATCATCACCCAATAAATTGCGAATTATGGATTTAATACCACTTTTCGTGCAAGTCCTCAGGAGTTAGTAGTAAGAGGCAGCGAGGGATCCCAAATCGTTAGAAATAAACTATAGGATGTTATACGGTAAGATGAGAGCATACAACTACAGGTATGCCAATAATATATATTTAATGAAGAATTGAGGACTCACTCCAACAACTAAGATTTTCAAGAAAAGATGTCTAATAACTTTTGTCCTCTATTCCACTTGTCCATTACCCCACTTTGTGGTCGATGGACACGAGAACCATTATATCAGTTAGATACATATACATGCTACGCTTGTTTTACTTTCTTTCTTGTAGAACCTTTCACCACTACAACTCTTGGGCAAATAGACCTTCCAATGATGTTGATCTAGGTAATACTTCCTAGATTCTCGGAATCACCTCGACTACCCTCACATCCCAGAATAAGTTGCCCAAGTCATTCCAACTAAACTCCTTCCACTACCCACACTAGATCTGCCAGACCTATTCCAAGTGCAAAATCTTTTGAAGAAGAGGACCCATTTGAGAACACAGGAGGTGACTCTTAATATGTTCTTGTGTTGTAACTATAATATAGTTTTATATGTAATATGGTGTACATTAATGAATAAAATTTGATTCCAGTAATTTTGTATGGTTTTAGTAGTAAAATTTTTGGTTGTTACATCCCTGAAAGAGCTAGCTAAGGTAAAGTGCCAACTAGAAGAGTTGCTAGACAAGAACATCATAAGACCAAGTGTTTCATCATTGAGAGTGCTTGTGTTGTTAGTCAAGAAAAAGGATGAGAGCATGTGATTGTGCATAGAATACCGTCAACTAAACAAGGTAATCATCAAGAATAAGTGCTCAGTTCCCAAGATCGACAATCTTATGGATCAGTTGAAGGGAGTAAAGGTATTCTCCAAGATCGACCTACGGTCGGGATACCATCAAATTCGAGTGAAGAAAGAGGATATTCCACAAACGACATTTTGAACACATTATGGACATTATGAGTATTTAGTAATGTCCTTTGGTGTAACCAACGCTCTTGCTGTTTTCATGGATTACAGGAATAGAATCTTCCACAAATATTTGGACCAGTTCATAGTGATACTCAAACCATATCTTGATTTGTTCAAAATGTTATGAAGAATATGCTAGGTATTTAGGATTGTGCTATAGATACTGAAGGAACAATAACTATATGTTAAGCTCTAAAAGTGTGAATTTTGGCTAGAGAAACTTTTTATCAATTTTTTATATATATAACCAAAGTTATTGTGCATATAACTTACCACTCAAATAAGTTGGGGAATTACAATTTGACAATAAGATAACTCTTTGTACTATTTTCATTTCAAGTTTTCATTACATAGCATCCATAAGATAACAAACAGTTATACCTTCTTTAAACGTCATGATACAAATATTAGAAACAAAAGTTCTTTATCCAACTTATTCTAATCTAATCAGAAGCTTCTAATGGATCTTCTTTATCTGTTGATTCTTCTCTGTGATTTACATCACCAACTTGGACTGACCCCATTGATAACGGTGGTGGTTGAGGGATTTGTGGCCTTCTCTGATTAGCTAGTACATTCAGGTACCTAAGTGGTGGAGTTTGAGAAAGAACGATTGGCAAGTCTACATGATGAAACTGCCAAGGTACCACTATATTGGTGGGTTGGAATGTTAAGTGGACATACCCGATAAAGGTATCATCACCTTGCACCCTATCATAGGTCCATCTTCCTTCTAGGGGTAGAACTGTCAAGTGGAAAAGTGGTTGAAACACATCTACCATGCTTGCCTGTAAGAGAGGGGATGTAGGAGTGAGTCATCAATTCAAAGATATACATAGAACAAGGGCTAGTCTTATCTAACGTAGGCTCTAACTTCATCGTTCGTGTCTAAATTGGTTTTCTAATCGTTTTTAGGCCCTTCACAACCTACTATACTACTAATTCCAAGAGGGCTTACACAAGCGTATCATTGAAAATCCAATTTCCAACTTTTTGGTTGATGATCGGGAGTATACACCCTACTTGGTACTCGATCCAGTGTACTCTCAATCAAATCTTAGTAATGCTTCACATTGTTGGAGACTCCAAGCCGGTTCTATGACACCCTCTTTTCTCTGAGCGGTTCACAACTTGGCACCTTATCTACCCCCAAGGTCTCACCAGAGTCTGCGTACATTCCTCAAGTACCTTTTGTGATCAACCATTGCATCCTTCATATTAAATTCTCACTCGATAGGATTTTTCAGTTCAATTTTCCTTCCTTGTCTCACCCGAAATTACTACTATTTCTTCTTCACAATAGTACTGTGTCATATCAAGGTTTTTAAATGGCAACATGTCATTTGTACATCACAATCATTCTAGATTGTATTCTCATGATCTAAACATAACTCAGTTCATTAACTATCCTAAGGTTTTTCAAGACTTACTATCATTGATGGACATTTAACAAGAACATCTGTCTTTCACAGATAATAGAATCATTCATATCACACATATAGTAACAACACAATATATTCTAATGCATAATCAGTTATCCATGATAATTAATCCCACTTTTTACAATCAGGTAATAGTGCAAGGGTACAATGGTCATTTTCAAAATTATGACCTTTGGGTATTTCTACCTTTGTCTTTAACTCACAATGTCTTATGTAGTTGTTCTTGTATGATAAGTTTTTTCTTTCTAGCTTCAGAAGGTTCCAATAGGGAATTATTAAATTTTCCTAGTGTAGGGGTATTTTTGGTCATTTTTATAGATTTTCTAAGATTTTCTTTTCACAACTCTACCTTGATTACTTTACGTGTAGGTTTCTAGTGCTTTCCAAATGATTTCCTGAGTTCGAAAAGCTAATTTAGAATTAAAAATAAGGGCATTTTGGTCATTTTGAAAATATTTGCCCAATTTCAAAATTTTTCTTTTATTTTAACCCATAACTTTTGAAAAAGAACCTATTATTGCTAGATATAAATAAAATCATGTTTTCAGAAGTTGGAATGACCTAGGAATGATAAAATACTCATTTTTATACTCTAGGGGTAAAATGATCATTTCAAAAATATAATTTTATTTTCAAGGGTCTTGAAATTTTCGTAAGTGATATTAAGATTCTAGATATGTTTTCAAATAGTCCCTAAAAATTTTCCCCTGAAGATTTTGATTAAAAACAAATTAAAATTTTAATTTTCTTTCTTAGGGGTATTTTTGGAATTTCAAAATATTAATTTAATTTTTTTAAAATTTTATGAGCTATATTTATTTCGTTCTTCTCCATAGTTCTACAACTATCCAGAGAATGGGTAGAGAAAGTAAGATAATTTAGTATTGTTATTATTATTTTTTATTTTCTATTTGCACCCCCGTTCCCCTTATTTTTACTATTTATACCCCTACCTCCACTGTTCTTCTTGTTCTTTGATCCTAGCTCAAACCAAAGTGTTTAGAGTTTCAATGGTGGAAAAACATTACAAGCATCATTTAAAAGGAAATACCCATAAAAATTAATCAAATTAATGACTCCTCCTACCTCTCCGATGAGCTCGCGACGACACTCCAACAAAGGTTGCTACTGTCTTATTCTTTGTGTAATTCTCCAAGTTTTCTCTACAGAAA
Organism: Pachyrhizus erosus; assembly: GCA_026544285.1. Taxonomy (NCBI): domain Eukaryota; kingdom Viridiplantae; phylum Streptophyta; class Magnoliopsida; order Fabales; family Fabaceae; genus Pachyrhizus; species Pachyrhizus erosus. Next base: position 9,586 of record JAMLFT010012539.1, read on the forward strand.
TGTTTGAATGATGATTTCGAAGCTATTGGGGGTGGAATGAAGTTTTGAGAATAAGTATTGAAAGAGAAATGAGGGGTCAAAGTTTTCAGATTTTCCCTTAATTGTTCGAAGGTGTTAAGCTTTTATAGGTGTTTGTGGTGACATTGCTTCATGCCTACGACTCTGTACAAAATGGGTGAAGCTTACTTGTTGTGGTGCAGCGATGACAGGGTGGTGTTTGTAGGAACGATAGGCAGTCATGAGTCTTCAGCGCGAGGAGCACGAAGGCGTAGGGTATGGGAACTGCCTACATGGTGGCTGCTCATTCTCCGTTAAAGTTAGCAGTCATAATAATAATAGAAGTATTATTAAACACGTTTAGTAATCACCGAATGTGAGTTGGCCCAGCAGTTAAAACACTAGGTTATAGGTTGCTAAATCTTGCCCTTCGAACCAAAATTGGGGTGTTTTTAATTTTCACGTTTCATTTTCCTTAAGAGCAACATTTTCAATATTTATATTTATTAATGCATTAAACCACTGCTCACGTGGGTGGCTAAATTGGTTACTAATTCTCTCTCTCCTTTTGGGATGCGGGTTCGACCCCGTGCCCTCCCTTTTCTCGAACATTCTTTCTTTTTCTTTATTTTTCTCTTTTTTTCTTTTATATTTTCATTAATTTCAATTTTTTGTTTTTAATTCTTATCAAATCTTATTTTTTTCTTTTTAAATTCTAAAAAATCCTATAATTCAAATTATATTTTCCTCCACTAAAATTAAAATTTCTCTTTT